>JBBMKA010025085.1:18691-60345 GCA_037833695.1 Sechiopsis laciniata | reverse complement strand
AACCCACCGTTTATCATAACCCTCCGTTTATCATAACCCTTCGTCTACAATTACATAACCGGTGCCCCAAACGCACCTTTAAACATTCATTCTTGCCGACTTAATCTAGAAAAAGTACTATATTAATCATCATCGCATGTTTCATGTTGTCACCAAGTTGATTTTTTGTCCAACATTTCTTTGGATTTTACTTTAAAAGTAATTGTAGTCAATAAAAATAATAGATGAATAAGTATAACCGTGTCCTAAAAAAATAATAGATATAAACGTGTGCTTAGGATTAAAAGATCGGCCAATAAAAGCATAGTTTGAGTGACATTTTATACAAATTTATAGGTTACAAGTTCGAAACTTTCCAAGATAATCTTTGTCCTCTCATTATTGAATTAAAAAAAAATATATAAAAAAATATAAAGGATAGTTTAATACATTTATGAAAAGTTAAATATAATATTAACTTTTCTTGGAATATAAATACACTTTTATTCATAATTTAGGCATAATATTTTAGTCAACCAATCAAAGTTGATTTTGCTTTGTTTGACAAATGGAGATATATAAATAATGATATATACGATGTGAGGTAAATGGCATGAAATTTGGCGCTACAGCTTATATATGTGTTTGCTTTTTTTGACAATACATATATAAGTGATTATTTAATCAAAAAACATACAAAATGTCCACGTCAAACTATATTTAAAAATAAAAAAGGTTCATGTCAATTTGTTTTGGGAAATGGTACATTGTCAATATTCACTAATGATATTATAATTTTTCAATATTTTATAAGTTTTAGCAAATATGGAAAAATATTTACTAAGAATTTTTTCTTCTTCCCTTCTTTTTGTTCTTCTCATCTATTGTCGAACAGAATACTTACCGAGGATCATCATAATGTGATCTTTTTTTATGGACAAACTCGACATTTAAGGTTTCTTTTGAATTAGTGTCACTAATTGTAGGCTGCGTTTGAGAGATTATTAGTGTACGAATCAATATCACTAGTTGTGAATATAACAAATATAATTAAAGTTCATCAATATTCATTTGAGATCAATGAAATTTTCAATCAATCTTACTAATTAACTTCAATTAGTGTTACTAGTTAAAATCTATGGAACGAGATCACAAATTTTGCTCAAAATGGTATTGGTAATGGTGGTCCTTTTTGTATTTTACCAAGGCTCGTTTAATTTATTTATTCAAACAATATGTGGGGTAGAGATATCAAATCTCTAACTTCACCTAGTTACTCCAAGATATGAGTTATATTCATTTTGGTACATTATTGAATGAGTCGGTGACACGATTGATTATCTGATTTAGTGTTAATCTATTTTCATTCCACGATCACTCCTCCAACTTATCCTATATATATATATATATTCATTTTGGTGCATTTATTTGTTTTTGTTATAATTGCAATTAACTTTTCATTTTTTGCTTTTTGTTTATTTATTATTCTCAACCAAAGAAAATTTCAACTTCCACCTATTTTATGATCGATTAAAACTTTATCAAACCGGAATTGAATTCAAATTGGTTATATATTGATATATGACAATTAAGATATTACGAGCTTAAATCTCTTATTCCTACATAATATTATTGAATTAAAAAAAGTTAATTAAAATTGATCTAAAAATTAATTAAAATTAAAAATTATATTTGATTCTATTTATTCTCAACTTTAAGATTAATAACTAATGGTTGACACTACAAAATCTAGTACTTTTTTTTTTCTTTTTTTTTTTTTTTAATTTTTGAACAAAAGGGATTTGTTATAAACGACAAAATTTAGCAAATATATTTCTAATAATGAATTTGACAAACAAAATTTCACGAAACACCTGACTAAAGGCAAAATCTATTGATTTTACAAAAAATATGTAGTGGACGGAATACAAATGTTAAAGAATCTTCTAACAAATCATAGAAACTATCTAATATTATTTAAATATTTTAAATTATATTCTTATAATTCTTAACACTCTCTCACCAGGAATAGTAGAGTCCACCCAAAAAGTCTCTGTTTGTCATCACTTATTTATTCATGATCTACCTAACAAATGTGCAATTTGCATCCCAACCCAAAAGATTTATTATTCAAATCCTAGATTAAATTCATCTTTCATTGTCCATCATTTATTTTATTTTATTCTTTTCCTAATTGATCCTAAAATGAAAATGGCTCCTTGACAAATGAAGTTAAAAGAATGATGATATATCCAAGGTAGACACGGCATGAAATATAGCTTCACAACATAAATATATTTATATACGTCCACATCAAATTAACTAACTAAATATTTCTTTGTATTTTTGTTCCTTTGGCAACCAAAGAAAGTTTCGGTGAATTATAATGATAAACGAGATTGGAAAATTATATTCCATTAGTCTAACACAAATTGTACCCATTCTATTTTTTCATAAATTGTAATACAAAATAAGAACAAAATAGAATATGCAGTTTTAGATTTCAAGAAGGGAAACAAGCGTTCATCACTCAGATTCTTTTTCTTTTTTCAAATGGATGAAAATCGATAAAATTTTAAAAAGATGATCTTTTGCAAACGGTAGATTTTTAAAGATATCGTACGCAAACAATAGATTCTTTTTTAAAATTTTAAAGGAGAAAAAAATAGGAGAGTTACAGTTTCGTTAGGTGTAAATTTAGTAATTAACTGGTTTGAGTTTGAATCTTCCTCACTAATTATTATTGAATTAAATAAATAATGATACAGACAAGCTAGCAGCTAGTTTGAAATTCGGTATGACCAAAGATTGTATACACATTATTTTATTTTTTACACATCAATTCTAATATATAAAGTTTCCACGATCACGAGAGTTCGACCTCAAAAATCAATATTTAGTTTTCATATTATTTGAGAGTAGTTGTACTCTATATAAGGTTTGCTGGTCTCCCTTCTTTCAATTTGTACTAAAAAGTTTTCACCCATCATTTATTTTATTTTATCTCTTTTGTAGTTGTCCTAAAAATAAAATTTAATTCTTTCTCAAAAAATTAAAATAAAATTTAATTTTGACGGTTGATAAGTGAACCTATATGAATAATGATCTATCCTTTGGATTAGAGATCCCTTTTTTTCGCGGGAACCGCCGGGGGAGAAAAAATTTTCCGTAGAAAAACGGAGCCAAAGACGTGGAATTCATTATCCTTCCGTGTTTCCCCGATCCATGCCTAGTTTACAATTTTTTTAATTTTTTTTTATTAAAATTATTTTTATCTCATTTAATTATTTTACTTTTTAGATAAAATAAATATTTTTTAGTGAAATTATATATTCAAATGAACTTTTTTTTTCTAAGAATATAATTGAAACTTATAAATATTTTATAAAAAAAATTTGATTATTTTATAATTCAAAACATTTAATAAAAAAAGAAAAAAAAATTGAACTGGGAAAAATTCTCCGCGGGAAACTCGATCACCGCGAAAAAAATAGTAAATTTCATAGAGATGGTGAATGATTTTGGTGGCGGGGACGGGGACAGAGAAGCCATTCCCCGACCCCGCCCCGCCCCGTGGAAATCTCTATTTTGGACTCAACATAATTTTTTAATGCAAAATTATTAATAATTTATTTTGGAGGTATTTGATATATAATTGATAGAGACTTCTTCTATGATTTCTATCTCTACCTTTTTCATTATCTTATGATATACTTAAACTTACATTGGTAAGTTTTCTATCAATGATAGAAGTTGGCAAAACTCACATCTAAGTTTTATTATTTTTTTCTATAAATGATAGTCTTCTATCCGTCAAATACAAACGAAAAGATTAGTGATATAGTAGTTTTGATTCTTAGAATCGATATTTGACTCTCATATCTAGCCCTTATTAATATTAATATCCTATATATTTAGAAAAAAAAAATTAGCCCTTGATTTTTTTTTTTTTTTAACAATTAGCCCTTTGGTTTGATTTCGTTCATGTTCAATAAAAATGTTACATCATTGTCTAATTAATGGCAATAACTGTGTGTGATTTGGCTACCCCTATATTGTTGATATATATATATATATTGGGGAAAAATACATTTTTAACTGTGAGTCCAGCTTCAATTTAATTTTTATGCTTCAAAATTAAATATTTTTATCTCTGACATTTTAATAATCTTCATTTTAATCACTGATATAACAAAATTGTTAATTACCTAACATAATTTTAACTAAAATAATCATTAAAATACTTTAAAATTTTAAATATAGATGAAATAATTATTTTAATTTTCATGGCAATTTAATTTTTAAAAAGAAAGAAATATAAAAGTAAAGTTTAAAAATACATTCAAGCGCCAAGCTCGAGATTAGCCCCTATCTGGAAGAGATAGATGACCTTATGCGTTAAGGAAGACACAGAAGCAGGCCCAGCTCGAGATTACAATTTAATACGAGCCCAAGACTAAAGCCCATTTCACAACACAAATAGTCCATCTACCAATTTATTTATTTTTTCTAAAAGAAAATCTTGAGTCTTTTTTTTTTTTTTTTTTTTTTTATAATTATTTATAATAATAATTATTATTATTTTTTAATTTTTAAGTTGAACCACAATTGAGAAATTTTGAAAATAAAAGGTAAATATAAAAGGTTGTACTTAATTTATCGAATCAGTGGGTGAGACATTGGTTATCTTAATTGATGATAATCTATTTCAACTCTACAATCATAAATTAAATTTAAAAAATCAGTATTTCAACTCCACGATCCCGTAGTATCGTAGTTATTGAATTATACAAGATACACACTCTACTGTTGTTGGCATTATCTTCCCGTAATTAATTCTCCATCTATTATTAACCAAATTTATAATTTAACCTTGAAAGAGTAATTTATGCAAACTTAACCAAAATTTGATCAAATTTTAGCTTTTTGAACCAATTTTAAAAATACAATGACTAAAAGGGTATTTTAATTTTAATTATTATTTTTTGTTCTTTTCTTTGGAGTTAGGTATTTTCATACTCAAAAAGTATAATTTCATGGTAAGTCGAAGGGTAAGGGTTTTTTTTTTTTTTTTTTTTAAAAAAATTCTAAATATAAAATAGGGTTATTTTTATTTAATTTTAAAAGTTTTCCGTCTATTTAAAAAAGAAAATCCGTCTAGAAGCTGCTTCTCTCTTCTATCCTTAGGTTCTCCTGCCGGCCGCGCAGCAGAAGTTCACATATTTCACTGCCTTCCATGTTTATCTTCGTCTGCATCAGATTCAGGTACCTCGCTTCTGGATTCTTAAACCTCATTATAACTTTTATCGATTTTTCTGCCATTTCTGACGGTCACATAGTTGCCTGGTAATTCCTTCAAAGATTTTGGACGATTTTTGCCTTTCAATGTCTAGTTATCAATGGAATCTTCTGTATCATTTTTATGCGGATTGTGTTTTTTGTTGAAGCTATACTTGCTCCTATGTACTAGAACTTAATTACGCAAAATGCAATAGCCTCAGAAGAAAAATTCTGCGACTCCTGAACATTGAAATTAGGGTTTTGGGGTTAGAGGAACTTGAAATCTCACAACTTTCTTGGAACCTCTAGGTGAGACAAAATCTATTCGATAGAGGGATTGTGAAATGGACTAGGCACAGTAAAAAGAAGGATTGGAAAGCCCCATTTGAAAAGGAGAAATTAAGCAATGGATGGATTTGTTGGTGGATTCTTTGAAATCACCTCTCGGTTGATCTCGAATGTTTCTAATTCCAATTTATGAGGAAGAAGACCAAAATCTCGATCAAGAAAACTCCTCTTTTTCTACACACACAAATGTCTACCTGGAATATGGATTGGGCACTATGCTCCTACAATTAGTCAATAGTCATAAACGAAGAGAGTGATAGAGATGTTTAGGACTCTGCGAGCTTGAGTGTTTTTATCGTTGGTTCAACATATTTTAAGCTCCAAAACAATAAAAGACTCTTGAATCCAGCCCTTTGAACAGGTTGGTTTGGGAAAGTCAGCCCTTTGCAAGTTCATTTGGGAAGGTCAAAGTCCAGAAGACCATTCTGTTTTAGGATGTTGATGCATAATAGTTGACATTGTACACCTTTTTTTTGGATAACATATAATTTCATTGATGTATGAAATTTCAAAAGAAAGAGTTTCCAAAATTATAAAAGACCTCTCCAATTAGAGAGGATGGAGGAAAAACTGTAGTTATAAAAGATTGGGGAGCGTATCACAATAACTATAGGATACAAAAAATTATAGGACAATTTCTTATCTTGACATTGTTACACCTTGTACAGAGTTTAGAGGGAAAAACCTCATTTGTCTGTCTCCTAAGGTTTACCCGTTGTGTAACAGTACAGTAGTGAAAAATAGTTTAGCCATCCTTTTATTCAGTATAATTTTTCCTTAAAGTGTTGGGACTCATTTATCATTGACTCAATTTCTTGGTATAGCTTGGTATGTCCTCCTAGAAATTTCAAAGCTTCTAGAGTTGCTCTGATGGGGATGGTTGCATGATAATGCTCGAGTGTTATGGCCAAATGACACTAGAGCTTCTCCTCCATTGCTCTTTTTGAAATAAATAAATTCCAAAAAAGGTTTTGGACAAGCTGGATTCATTTGCTAATATGTACAGTTTAGAGCCTCTAATAGGATTGCTTTACTCAAATGCTTGTATAGTGTAGCTTTCCCATCTAGTTCCTGTGAGCTTTAGCCTTCTCCTTTTGGTTTCCTGTCCAATGCAAGTCTCTGGTTTGTTTAACAAAAAAATAAAAACTCTGGCATTCAAGTCTGTCTAATGCAACAAGTCATTTGGGGTTCCTTTTGCTTGAAACTAAGATTTCCAGACGTTGATTGAGACGGTTCTGTTGTTCCCTAATCCCTCCATTTCGGTGTGAGTTGTTTTCTTTTCTTTTTTGCGTGAAGAACTCCATGAATATTGAGTGCTAGAATATCAGCTTTAATAATTGATGAGCAGAGTATTATTCAAAATCCTGTAATCCTGTTGTATTATGAAAGTATGTTGCTTTTAGATGTACATATCCAACACTATTGAATAATAGAAATTCTCTGGGCATATACATACATTTAAAAATACATTTTGCATTTGCACACGCAGTGTAGTTGATATGCTGTAATTGATATGCATTTTATTCGGTAGTATTATTGGTTGTTTCTAACCTAGTTACTCCTTTGTAGCAAGAGAACTTGAACTGTTTCTTTTTCCTATGAATTTGTTTCTTACGCTCTACAACGATGTTGCTTAACAGGTAGCCTAGGTATGATTCTCAATGGATGCGCCACACCCACTGGGTGCTTCTTCTCGAATTCCAGGTTATGTATTCCTAGCCGCTCTGCCATTTCACGTACCCCTGATTACAGTATTCGAGCTGCTGGAATTAGGAGTTCATGGGAACCTCGTTTAGAGCATCAGACAAGTTTTTATAGAGGTGCATATGCAACCTTTAACAATCTTTGATTACCTTTTATTTTATCTCTATTTCAGAAACAATTATAACTACTGTGGAGACATTAGTGTAAGAAATTCTTATCTGACTTTTTTACTCTGGCATCTTAAAGAATCATACCATCACTTTTTTTAGTAATTCAGTGAATGGCGTGCTTGTTCTAATTCATTATTTTCTGAATTTAGGTCTCTTACCCTTAAAACTACGAGCTGCATCTTCACCTCTCTTTAGTGGGGATCTAGGTGGCTTGCTACATACAATCCCAAGGTTACCAAATCAAAGAAAAATCGGCACGACACCACGAGCAGCAAAAGATGTCCCTACAAGCTTTCGTTTCCCTCCAATGACAACCAAACCAAAATGGTGGTGGAGGACACTAGCATGCCTACCCTATCTAATGCCCCTTCATGAAACGTGGATGTACGGGGAAACCGCATACCATCTACACCCATTTCTGGAAGACTTCGAATTCTGCACTTATCCCTTTCTTGAAGCCGTTGGGAGTCTACCAAGTTGGTTCTTGATGGCGTATTTTTTCGTAGCCTATCTAGGAATTGTAAGAAGGAAGGAATGGCCACACTTCTTTAGATTTCACGTAGTCATGGGCATGTTGTTGGAGATTGCCTTGCAAGTTATTGGCACAGTGAGCCGTTGGATGCCCCTTGCAGTCTATTGGGGTAAATTCGGGATGCACTTTTGGACAGCCGTGGCGTTTGCTTACCTGTTCACGGTCTTGGAATGCATACGCTGTGCTCTTGCAGGCATGTATGCCGATATCCCCTTTGTGTGTGATGCAGCCTACATCCAAATTCCATACGATTAAGAACTCTCCAGTTTTTTGTCTTGATGCAAGGAGAATGCGAAAGTAGACATGCAAGTTTATTACTGGCCTTTTAAAGTGCAGTCGGAAATAAACGTTGAAACATTCTGAAGACAATCATCTCTATATTGACTGTTTGGCATTTTCATTCACTATAAAAAAAAATTCAGGTAGAAATTGTATGGAAGAGCAGAACTTGTGGTTGAAGTAAAGAAGGAAACTCATCTTACCTTTGAGGGTAAGACTATTCACTTTAACTTCAAACTTCTCTGCTTTTGATGGCTTTCATTGATATTTTGTTCCTTTACTCTCAACAATCGTAAACTTCAGAAAGCAATCAACTTCAGCAGCCTTTTGTTTATTCTTAACTGCATGTTAGAACTGTTGTTTATTTCTCCTTTTTTTTTTCCTCGTTGCTTGTACTGGTTTCGATTGATTTTACATTGCTGGATTAATTTTCAAATCTGTTAAAAGTATTGCCAGTCATTATCCACATCATATAGCTGATGTGATATCCAATAGATTATTATTGTGTGAAGACAAGAATCTTCCAATTATTGAAATTGATTGTGTTAGAACGGCCTTGGATATCTGAAAGATACTCAACAATGGTGATGGGGTTGAATATTTGAATTGTGTTGAATTGTGTTAGTTTTATTAATTTTAATGGATTTGAACCCACCATATATGCGAAGTAGTTTTGGCATACGTGAGTTTTATTTTATCTAATGGATTTGAATCTACCATATTTGCAAAATGCTATAACAAAACTACTGTGTACTTGATGTTTTGTGGGGAAGTATTAGGAGTGTTTTTGGCCTAAATGAGGATTTAGAATCAAATACAAAATCATTTTCCCAATAACGTTTAAAGTAGGGAAAAGTTTAATATCTAGGAGAGTAGAAATTATTATACTACATTCATTGGCTTAAGTGCATCCAAAGATGTGAACGTGAGCTTCGTACAATATGTTTGTTGATGCCTTTAAATTAATAAATTGAGGATGTTCTGTTTCTGTTTATGAATGGAAGATCATCAGTGTGAATCTTTTTCATTCTAAAATGATATTGTTTTATGCACTCTCCCTAACTATTACGTTTGGATGGAAGTAGTTACATTCGTAATTGATTAACATTAACCTAAACTATACACGGTCATCTAGACTAACGATAAATAAAGTACTGAATCTTGCTCATTATGGGAGCTAAATATAGAAATAAAAACAAATATACACATTCATAAATAAACCAGATGAAATATTGAAATAAATCCAGAACCTCAAATGCATTAGGGGCGGGTTGAGGATTGATGACAAAATTGGAGTTTTTTTTTTTTTTTTTTTTTTTTCATACAACAATATTGAGGAGAGGAGATTTTAACTTGTAATCTCATAGTTATTAAGTTATATAAGATGCTGTTAGAGCTCTGTTCTTGTTGGCCAAAATTAAAGAGTTTTTTAGACGCTAAAATAAAGGGTCTTTTACAAAGTTTGCATCTTTTTTGTTTTGAATTAGTATCCATAAAAAAAAGAAAAAGAAAAAGAAAAAAAAAAGGTGCCTTTTATAAAGTCTGTATCTTTTTTTGTTTTGAATTCGTAACCATAGAAAATCCACACCTATTCTGGATCATAAAGTCCACAAGTTTTGCATGTAATAATGGTGTACAAAGTAAAGCACTAATTAAATGCTCACATTTGAAATTGTTTTTGGTTTAAATCTTCTCTCTCATCTTACTGATTTGAGATCCTATCGGGAGGTAGAAAATTGGATTGTAATGGGCGAATCAAAGTGTTTTTCATGTAAAATGTACACAATTGATGCTAAGTTTTCAAGAAACTTTAGATTATAATGAAATTTGAAGGAAATTTTGAGATAAGAAAATGTTTGTTTTTTGAGCAAACGGGAAATTTTTTGACAAAATGTCCAAATTATTGACAGATCTGACAACTATAATCAAAGAGTCGTTGGCTGAAATGTAGGGTTTTAGCTGTGGTTGAGGCTTCTTTCAATGAGTCAATGTCGAGATGAAGCTCTCGAAAGACTTCTACCTCGGGGGCATGTATAGAAAGGAGAGTGGGGCCTTCGACTCGGTCGACTAAGTCTAAGGAAAATGGCAATTAAATTCATTATTTATTGATATTAAAATGAATCTCACTCAACTAATATATTGAATATGATAACTATTAGATTACACGAGATTTACTTTCAAAATCAATGAACAAGAATAATTGATTTATCTTGACATAAAAGTTGTTAAGCCTCTCCATTTTTTTTAATGTGGGATACACTTAACTCATTCTCTTAAGATGATGTCATTTAAGCTTTACTATTCTTCAAATTGATCCAAAATTCATTTATAATTCCTTGAAACCCCATTTTAGTTTAACGAGTTTTAATATTATATTGGACAATATAAAATTTCATCTTTTAATCAATTAACAACGCAAGTAGTTCATCTATGTAATAAAAATTAAGAGATTTTCTCCCATTTTTAATATGGGATCCTCAACATTAACCATTACAAGTTGTATGGTCCAAATATCTCATCTCTTTCAGGCTTACCTTTGCGTTTTGGTCTTTTTAAGAAATTTATTATTAATATTATTTTAAATGCTACATTTGACTTGAGGTCTTCGAATGGACGTGTGGAAAAAGTTGATTAAGTAGCGATGTAAAAATGTAGATGCAGCCCAGAATTTTCCCAAAATATTTAAATGAGCATGTCACCCAAGAAACTTTCAGGTCTCTACTGATCTACAAACTTTGAAGAACTGGTTTGCTGTACAGAATCGGAAGGGGCAGCAGGTAAATGGCAAAGTTGATTTGCATTTGGTTTGTAGTTGTTTTGTGCATTTGGTTTGTAGATGCTTCTAAATTAGCTTCACCACTTGAGCTTGAAGCTGATGCTCTACTCAATACTGGTTGGTGGGGCAGCGACCATTCCAATATCTCAGGGCGTTGTAGTGAATGGGGCGAATTTACTTGTGATGATTCGGGAAGTATTACAGATATTAGATTGTCTAGGAAGTTGCCAATTCATTCGACTCTACAGAGCTTAAACTTCTCATCTTTCCCCCACCTTGTTTCTCTTTCTCTCTCGGGGACTAGTTTGGAAGGGCGAATTCCTCTTCAAATAGCACATCTCTCCAAACTCACCTATCTTGATTTATCTCACAATAATCTTATAGGTCAGCTTCCTTCAGTAATAGGAAACTTGACAAATTTGGAGTCATTGCTTCTAGGTGGAAACATGTTGAGTGGTTTAATTCCTTTTGAAATAACCCATCTCTCCAAACTCACCTATCTTGAATTATCTAACAATAATCTTATAGGTAAAATTCCTTCAAGAATAGGGAATTTGACAAATTTGCAGTCATTGTATTTAGCTGGAAACATGTTGAAGGGTGTAATTCCCTCTGAAATAACACCTCTCTCCAAACTCACCTTTCTAGATTTATCTCACAATAATCTTATAGGTGAACTTCCTTCAAGAATAGGGAATTTAAAAAAATTGAGGTTATTGTATCTAGGTCGAAACATGTTGACTGGTGTAATTCCTTTTGAAATAGGAAATTTAACAAAATTGGAGTTATTGTATCTGGGTGGAAACATGTTGAAGGGTGTAATTCCTTTTGAAATAGGGAATTTGACAAATTTGAGAGATCTATCTTTATTCAATAATATGCTCACTGGACCAATCCCTTCTTCCATTTTTTATCTCACCCACTTGTATTTGTTGAATCTCGCTTCAAACAAATTCAATCAATCCATCCCCCCACAAATTGGACACTCCAAAACTTTGACAAATCTAAATGTGAGCTACAACCAACTCACTGGGTCCATTCCCTCCACCTTATTTCACCTGTTTCATAATAATTATGAAGTGATACTTGACCTTAGCCACAACTCCCTCCATGGCCAAATTCCCTCAGTCAACTTGAACTTTGGGGATTTGCCATATTGTAACATATTGAACCTCAGCTTCAATAATCTCACAGGCTATGTTCCCAATTTCTCTCTTCGTCTAACTATCGACTTATCAAATAACTCTTTCCAACGTAAAACTGATCTCCAATTGTTGAAGATTCTTCTTCCAGCTTCAATTCTATTCTTAATTCTTTACGTTGGCTTCCTTTATGCAATGACAAAGATCAAAACTACTACTAGTAGTAGTAATGTAATAAGGAAATCACATAAGCATGGAAACATGTTCTCCATATGGGATTACGATGGCAACATTGCATACGAAGACATAATCGAAGCAACAGAGGATTTCGACATTAAATATTGCATTGGCACTGGCGGATATGGAAGTGTCTACAGAGCAACTCTCCCAACAGGTAAAGTTGTAGCTTTGAAGAAGCTTCATACCTATGAAGCTCACGAGATAGCTCTTTTCAAGAGTTTCCAAAATGAGGTAGATATGCTAAAACAGGTACGCCATAAGAACATCATCAAACTTCATGGATACTGCATCCATAAACGCTGCATGTTTCTCATTTACGAATACATGGAGCGAGGAAGCCTACTTTGGGCGTTGAGCAATGACATGGAAGCAGTTGAATTGAACTGGAAGAAGAGAATAAACATCATCACTAAAGTGGCAGAGGCTTTGTGCTATCTACATCACGATTGCACCATGCCCATCATTCATCGAGATGTCACGACTAGTAATATACTTTTGAACTCAAACCTTGAAGCCTTTTTATCAGATTTTGGTATTGCAAGATTGCTTGCCATTGATTCATCCTATCATACAACCGTTGGTGGCACTTGTGGATATATGGCTCCAGGTGAACATATAATTTTTATTTGTTTTTTTTTTTTTACATCCGTGACTCTCACTCTCTCAATCTCTGAGGTTGCTTGCACACACATGGACTATTGCCACAGAATATACTGTCTAATCCTCCAACATTTGGATGTCAAAGAAATCCGTAGAAAATTAACTACAAGGTAGCTAGCTAACATGCATTCAACATATCACCTCTTAATTCCTCCAAGTCCCACTTTACCACTAGGTCATTCCATAATGGTTAGGTGAATATATAATGTTGTTCTTTAATTTATAGATTCTTTTTTCATATATTCGTGACTGTTCGAACCAATTTATTCGTACCACGTACATTGTCACAGGACATACCTAACCTACAACATATAGATGTCATAGAAACTCATAAGAAAAGAATTATTAGACAGATGACCATTATGAATTAAAATAATCATCTTAAATTTTTCATTGACCACTTGGTCACTCTATAATGATGTATATATAAATATATTATTCTGTAACACATAGTCTAAGTTTTAATGTGTTTGAACTTTTTTTTATGCAGAATTTGCATATACCATGGCCATTACAGAAAAATGTGACGTGTATAGCTTTGGAGTGGTGGCATTAGAAATAATAATGGGAAAGCATCCTGGAGAATTATTGAACAACTTGTGGTCTAAGTCTACTCCTCAAATAACCATTAAGGATTTGTTAGACCCACGTCTAAGATCTCCTCTAATCGAAGTTGGAGTTGCACAGAATATAGTTCTCACATTAACGTTGGCCTTGGCATGCCTCCACCCAAATCCAAAAGCTCGACCTACAATGCAACACGTGGCTCGGGAATTTCTTGTTCCAAGACCCCTTTTAGTAGAATTCTCATTTAATGAGATTTCTATTGAACAACTTTTACGACAAGAGATATGAGTAGTGGTTATAACCAACAAGGTCTCTCAAATCAGTATAAGACTGTGTTGAGGATTCTACATTGAAAAGGTAAGGAAGATTCAGATGGAAGTGGAACTTCACGTTATCTAATCACAATCTCATATGCAATACTAAAATCACAAAAGTTAAAAGAGTGTCTTGGAACTTAAGATTTACCTTGGAAGAACTTCATAAAATTTCATCCCCTTTACACTGTGGCTGCAGGCTGAATTTGTCTGAATCAGTGTTTTTAAAGAGGAAGGCGCAACGCTAGGCGATACTATCCTTGATCGCCTCAAAATGAGAGGCGATAAAAAGGCAAGGCCCGAGTGAAGAGAGGCGCAACAAATAAATTCATAACTAAATAATATATTGAGGATAAATTGATAATTAACACATATTTGCATTCCCATAAAATTTCAAATTCATATGGAATAATATTAAAAAATAAAAGAATAATAAATCACAAAAATTATGTTATTATAAGATATACCATACATATTAATTTTTATTTGTATAAAAAATTTGAAGTTAACCGAAAGTATAAAAAGGCAAAGATTCTACGTCAAATAACTCGAATAAACAGACATGCATATATATTTGAAATAGCAATTAAACAAATTAATAAAGACATTGCACGGTCGTGGTCTTCTTCACGAGCTAATTCTAGGTTTTTTTGTGGATATTAAGTGAACGTATTGATAAATAAATAAATCTTTAACAAGGCGCACGCCTTGGCCTGAGGCGAAGGCGATGTAGGGCGCACAATGGCGAGGAAAGGCAGAGCCTGATTGAAGGAGCTCGCCTTAGCTATGTTAGAGGCACAATACCGCCTATGTGCAAGGCAATGGCCATAGGCGAGGAAAGGCGATAGCCTTGAAAACACTGGTCTGAATTACATAAATTTTTTGTTGTTCTTCTTCATACTCTGTTTTCTTTTTGTTGTCTAAATCACATAACTGAGAAATTAAAAGGAAACAACAAAATAAAGAATACAAGAATTTACGTGGAAAAACTCCAAATTGGAGAAAAAACCACGGACAAAAAGAACTTTCACTATGTGAAAAATTGCTATAATCACACAGAATTCCCTCCCCAACCCCAATTACAAATACCACTCTTCAAAGCTTAAAAATTGCTATAACTATATTTGGATTAAAAATTGATGAGAAACAACCTACCTGAAGAGGCAAGATTGAAAACTTTGGCATTGTTGGGAACACTTTTTTTTTTCACAAGAACACAAAATTTAAAATCAAGATTCCTACATGAGTGTGTGTTGCGAGAGATGTATAAAAAAAATTATTAGAATATGTTATCGAACGCAAATTCTTGTAAATTTCAAAGAAACAAATTAGAGCCATCGAGTTGGATCACTGATATAAACCTGAGCTGCAATGGAAGTCTCTCCTTTGCAACAACTTCACAGTTCCGTCGTTAATCTAACAGAATGACTGATCGGATTTTGATATTTATGGTTAAGCCACCGGAATATTTCTTATCGGAACCCAATCGGTGGCCGCAACGATGGGATAAGTGGTGATTTGACGTATCGCGTGCCCTAGGGGCTGTTTGTTTGGCATATTTAGCTAGGATTTCATTTTAGGATTTATTAACTTTTCTTTGAAAACCTACATTCAAACGAGTTTTTATTAACTCTTCCTCAATTTTACTTTTCAAAATAACTCTCATTTCTATCCATTCTTTTTAATCATTTATTTATAACTACTTAATCATTTCTAACCACTTATTTTTAATCATTCCTTTTAAATCAATCAAAATAACTCATTTTGAACCACCCATTTTTAATCATTACTTTTTTAACTACTAAAAATAACTACTCATTTTAAATCTACATCCAAACAAGGTTTTTGACTCTAACTTCTCTATACAAAAACTACATTCAAACGAGTTTTTGACTACAACTCTCACTTTTTAACTACTCATTATAACTCCTCAATATAACTCCTCAACCTAAATCCTACCTAAATATGTCAAACAAACAGCCCCCTAGGGAGGAAGAAGACGCAATCGACCCACGAGACCCGACCTGAAGTAATAGGATAATACGTCATCAAATACATTGATCCGTACCCGCGACCCACTTTTGCTTTTCCTTCCAAATTTTTTAACTTTTTTTTTTAAAAAAGAACTTACGAATTAAAAACTTTTAGTGTATCAACAATAAATAATATTATATTAATGATATAGTGTTTTTTTTTTAAGGAAATTTTAATAATATAATATTGAACCTTATTTAAATTATAAATATAAATATTTTTAAATTCAATACATTTATAATTATTTTTGTTAAAATTGGTCATTCATAGCAACTTCTCTTTTTTCAATTAATGGGCTTCCAAATCTTGGGCTTTTTGGATTGTGATATGAATTATTTTGGGCCTTTCTTCAGTTAGAACTATTTTGGACCAGATGATTATGGTTGAGAGTTGAGTGATAGGGTAAGAGCTTAAGTTAATTGATTTTTGCCTGTTTAGTTTATGAGCAAAACTTAAATAAAGGTGGGTAAATATATTGGAAATACTTACTTCCATTTTGGACCACATTTCTCTAGACTTTAGTATTTCTCTCTCCATCCATCAAAGTCAACTTTTTTAAAAAAATAAAAAGATGTGGTTCAAAATGGTGGTAAGTATTTCAAATATACTTACCCACCCTTACCTAAGTATTGCTCTTAGTTTATAAATAATTGATTTTACCTATTTATTTTATTAATAAAAACATCTCATATATTTTAATAGTTTGAATATTAAACAAAGAATCTCTTTTTTATTACATCAATTTTCCATCTACAAATCAACATAAACTCAAAATGATAAAACGTCCTCAAAATGATACTCTAGTCACTCTAATCATAAAAAACAAAGCATCCATATTACTTTCACGTGCAATATAAACTCAAGTCGACATTTTAAAACGAAAAGGTGAACTAAAAGTTAAAGTTTAGTGTGGGATTATTTCATAAGAATTAAACTTTCAAGAAAACTGATCTCATATTAAGCAAAAACTTGATCTTTGATAAACAATATAAATCTTGAACAGTTTAGAAACCCTCCTTATAATTAAGGTTCGAAAAGGCAATGTAAATCCAAGTCAATTTAGAATATCTTCAAAAATAATCAAAATACAACAAAGAATAACTCTTCAAATTATAAGCACAAGCTTTAATCTATATAAACTCCATACTAGTACAAAGTAATCTCAACATACACAATAGAATCTTTGTGGGGACGTACTATGAGCTGCTTTCAAAGTACTAATCACTCTAACACTGACTTTGGAGATTTGAGAATTTGGGACAAGATAGAAGATCAATTTCCAAAAACTTTTGATAATCATTTTTTATTTTTTTATTTTTGAATTTTTCAAATTAAACTTGTTTTTTTTTTTTTTTCTCATTTTCTATAGTGTGCACATCATCTAAGAATTATTTAAGCTTTTAATCAAATTTTAAAAACCAAAAATAACCAAAATAAGTTTTTTTTTTTTTTTTATTTTTTTATTTTTTTTTTTTTTTATTGCTTGTTTTAGTTTTCAAGAAGTTTGACTATAATTTTTTAAAACATGGCAACTCATGAGCAAAAGGTAGTATTCATAAACTTCTTTCAAAAAATGAAAGGATTATAAAACAAGGATTTGATAAATTCTTTTTCATTAAAAATAACTTTGGTACATTTGCTATAGTCATCATTTTTTTAACTCAAAACAATATTTGTGGCATGGAGATTCAAATTTGTAACTTTAGTTAGTCAGTTATACAACATGTCATTAAAACTCTCTACATTTTAGCATTATAATCATTTTAAGAATTATTTTAAAATGTTTAAAGATCATTTTTGTAAGTTTAAAATTACTTCAAAACATATCTTTAGTCTCTTAAAATTTGATTTTGTATTTTTTAAGGCAATTTTTAAAATTGATTATATTTGAAAGTGATTTTAAATGTGACAAAAGTAACTTTCTAAAAATTACTGTCAGTAAAGTTTACCAGTGACATATATGGAATTGTGTGTGAAATTGATGAGCAAAGAAAGGTGGAAGTGGAAGAAGTGGAAGGTCAGCCCCATATTCTCTGTAGGGTTCAGCTTTATACATTGAATTGGATCAGATTTGTTTACAATTTCATTTACATATATATTTTTCACTCTCACTGCAGCTTCAGAAGCTTTTTCTTTTTTACTTTAAAAAGTGTTATACATATAGAGACTTTTGATCTTTAGCAATCTTCCAACAGTGCATAACTGTCATTTTCCTTCAAAATGTTTCATCCTCTGCTCTCTCTCACTATTCCTAGGATTTATATTGATCTTTGCTTTAAATGCTACCTATTGTTTTTTAATTATTACTATAATAAAATATAATTATTACAATGTTAAAGTACGTGAGAAATATACATACCCCTACAAAATTAAAACTCCAATTACACCTATAGATCAAACATGCCTTTTAACTTACAAGTTCCATTTTTGGGTAAAATATGAGTTTAATCCTTATACTTTCATAAAAGTTAGAGTTTAGTTTTTATAATTTTAAAAATTAGAGTTTAGTCTTTATGATTTTAAGAAATATAGAATTTAATCCTTATGATTTTAAAAACTAGAATTTAGTTCCTATGGTTTGATAAAACCTAAAAAATAAGCGTTGTTGTTTCTAATTATTAGCGAATTAAGTACTTAAAAGTTAAAAATTAGTTATTCATTTGCCAATAAAGAAATTATGAGTTAAGTGATCGATATAACAAAAAAATCATATCATTTATGCATAAATAGTGAGTTTCATGTATTTAATACGTCAACGATTACATATGATAAAAACTATATTTTAGCTTTTATAAAATCATAAAGGTTAAATTCTAATTTTTAAAACTATAAAAACTAAATTTTAACTTTCTTCAAATTATAAGACTAAACTTTAATTCAAGAGAACAAAACTTTAACTTTCTCAATTTATATTTTACCCTTGATTTTTGTGTACCAAAAAGCTACATTTGTGACAACATCCTTTCAAGCTAGATGCATACATTCATATTTTTATATATATATATATATATATATCAAATTTTGTTGTAAATTAATTATGTTCATTTTTATGTGTTACATGCCATTAAATAGTTTCGGAGATTTCTATAAATTAATGTCATAAGTGAGTCTCGAATCAAAGACTTTTTAAATGACAAACCTTCAAAATCCAAATTTTCGACCACCACATCACTCTTTGGAAACATATGTATACCTATAGTTAATTTTAAATCAAATGTGTTAACCTATCTCGAACTTTTTTTTTTAATAACTCTCCATGTTTTTTAAAAAAACATTCTGAACAAAATTTAGTTTATAACAGCTAAAAAAATTAAAGTTGTTAAGGGAAAATTCTGTTTTTTTAAAAAATCAAAATAAAATTAAAGGGTTACTTTATTGTTGTATATTTTACCCGGAACTCTAAAAAAAAATTATTAAAAGATGTTTTATTGATTTTTATTTTAATTTTAAGAAAAGAATTTAACACTATATTTTTTTATTAAAAAAATAAGAAAATAATAGTAAAACTATTTAGAAAGCATTCATCATTTAGTTAAAAGAAAAAAGAAAAAAAAAATGACGTTCGCATTAGAATTTAACACTATATATATGTATATGTGTATGTATATGTATATGTATATATATGTATGTGTATGTGTGTAATTTTGAGCTTGATTTTATTATCAATTTCCATAAACTTTCAACTTCATTAAAAAAAAATTATACCAATTAACAAGATCACTTGGATGCCATCTCATTTTATTCTCTTCTTTCTATTATTTTTCTACTACTCTGTCTTTTTCTAAAAGAATTCTTTTTAAAAACAAGCGAAAAGAACAAAAATACCAAGAAATCGGTGGTTTTTTCTCCTTTTTATAATTCAAATAGGTTGGACTTCAAATAAGATTGAGTGAAGAAGATATTTTTGTTAGAATTCAAAAAAAAAAAAAAAAATCATGTATATACAGGTTGATCATAAATCATAGTCTACCACTAACGAAAATAGTAGTTCCAACGGCATAATATTCTAGCATCTCAAAAAAAAAAAAAAAAAAAAGGCATAATATTCTAAACATGTCAATATTATGTTATTCAATTTCAATATCAATGTCAATATTATGTTATTCAATATTACGTTAATCATAATATACTTTTTTTAGAGTAACATGTCAATATTATGTTATTCAATTTCAATGTTGTTTTTTATGAAAAAACTTTGATACTTTCAATTAAACTTTCTAAAAAATGAAGAAAATACTATATATCTAAAGAGACTAATTTAGGTGATGTTTTGGCATCACCTATATTTTGAAGTTCACTATTGATTTAATTTGAGCCACATATATTATTCTCTAATCTAAAAATAAAAATGTTAAATTAAAGAAAAATAAAGTGCTATTTAAATTGGGTCATATAAAAAAACTTTAAAATTTAGTGATGTAAAATTGCTCTCATATTTAAATTATTTAAAATTAATCTCACAAAAAAAAAAAAAAAAAAAAATCCATTAGCTTATTAAGACGATGCTTAGTTTGTTGGCAAGATGCCATCCATCATATGCAAGAAAATTCTGATTTTAAAATAAATGTTAATAATAAAATAGCCCCAAATATATTAATAAAACAATAGTTTAATAGCATACCAATAACCAATTTCAATTTCTTTCACAAACAAAAAAAGAGAAAAAAACAAACAAACAATTTCGACAATTTTTTTTTCCTTTTTCCAAAATAGCTTTAAATTTTTAAAGGTTTTTTTAGTACAAGTTGGGAAGCAGAAACCATAAACCCTACAATGAGAAAATTACTATTCTCAAATAAATATGAAAATTTCAAAGGTTAAATATGATATTTATAATAATCGAGGCAAATTAGGAAGCAGGGTAAGTTTGGCATATTTAGCCAAGAAAACACACGAAACTTTAATCGCATATAAATAACTTTATGGGTACTCAATTATTTTAACCAAGATTAACTAGTTAAATCATATATTGTAAAAAGATTAAAATCTGAATCTAAAAAAACATGTATAAACAGCCAGAAAGATATAATTAAGTAAATTTAATATAATATCATATAATATAATAAAATTTATTTGTTTAGGTATTTATTTATTTTATTTTATTGTTGATGATGACGATCATAAGAGATGGGGGCATGATGGTCGGAGATGGGAAGCAAAATCATGAAGCATGAGCATTGGATGCAATTATATGTCATCAGAGTCAGTAAACTGGTTTTCTTCTTTTTTTTTATTTATTTTTTACTATTATTATAATTATTTTATATTATTAAACTCTAAAAATCACATTGCCCCACATTAATCATCTCTCTCAATCACTTTTCTTTAATATATCGTTCCAATTACTGAAATTAAGGTTTTGAATTTGCTAGCTAAACCTTACATTCTTAGATTTAGTTTCAATTGTTTAATGTCATTGAGTTCTCGAATCTCGTATACGCATTATGAACTGAATATTCTTTAAGATTCTTCATATTAAATTTACTGCCATGTATGTTTTTGTTTTTGTTTTTTTTTCCTTTTCTCTTCGTGTACAAAAGAAGTTTCAAAACTAAAGCCATTTAGTTAAAATCTTTCTTTTTCTTCATGGTTACTAGGTTGTACAATATGTCGGTAGAGCTCTGCTTTTGTCGGCTAGTTAAAAATCTTTCTAAATAATATTAATGTGGTGTTTTAATAACAACATTTCAACTTAATTTATTTTAGAATTAAGAGGTTGATCGGCTCATTCATAAACCCTAATATCACATCGAAAATATGGGTACTTTCTAGACAATGTTAATTTTATATAACTTATTATCTTAGAAATACATGAAGAAAACAAATTTCATGATCATGTACTTGTTAATTCTCAGTCCAAAGTTTTCGAGAAAAGAAATTATGTTTACGTGCAACTATTGATTTATGTCATAACTATTTTAACTCATTAATCAATAGTTGTATTATGTAAACGACAATCAACAACCAATCAAAGAATAAGAAAGTAACGTAAAAGAAGGAGAAAACACAATACAGAATTTACGTAGTTTACTAACGTTGTGTTAACTAGTCCATGGGCAGAGAGAGCGTAGTTTTATTAAGGATAGACGAATTACAGATTACAGAATGAACATACAGAATGTCATAATACGACTAGGATTTAATTTGAGTTTATATATACACTCTTACAGTATGCGTAAGCATAAAACAGAATGTGGATGTCGTAAGCGCATGCAAAGCGCGTAACAGAAACATGATGCACTTATGTTGCGGAGTGCGAATGTGGGTTGCGCTAAACGCATGCGGAATGCATTGTTGCAATGCGTGATGCGATTGCTTGCAATGTGAAAAGCGTTTGCGCAACGGACGCAGCACCCCACTCGTTGACCGGGTAGCGAGACCCCTGACTACTAATCGCAGGACATTAATGCGTTCAAGGCATATCTCAACAGGTTGCAAAAAGTAAACGTCAATTTATTTTTTGAGAGATTTTAGATTTAGAGCTAGCAAAGACATGAATGAAATTTGTTTACTTCATGCATTTTCAAAGTGATGAGTGGTATGGAACTAATTACATCTCACTAGTCATGTATTGTAGGAAGTACTCATATTTCCAAATAGGTTGAATCTATGTGAAGAAAGATTGGAGCAAATGTTTATTTTGATCCAAAGCGCAAAGGCAAAAAACTCTCGATCAAATGCTTCCACCTATCATCATCAGTAAGACTGTTGGTAACACACCTTCTTCCTCAACACGCTTCTTATGTCATCTCATTTTAGAACCATACCTTTTTTTATGTAAATTATCAATTTCAATCTCGGTATAATAGAAAATGACACAAAACTTTATAAACAATATTGAGAATTATACTCTTTTATGCCTTTAAAATCAACAAAATTATACCTAGACTCACCACAAGTTGGGTGTTGAAGACAATCTTTATGTTCCTTTCTAAACAATATGCAACTGTATTTGCAAGCAATAATAGAATCATAACACAATCCTAAGTCGTGTAACTTTCGTTTGAATTCGTCGTACAAATTGGGAATGCTTGCATCAATCGAAAATGCTTCTTTCAACAACTCTAGAAACATATCAAACAAAGTATTACTCTAATATTTAAGAACCTTAAAGTGGGTCCATCTTATTAAAAAGTTCAATGAAGAGAATCATGTACACCCATCATATAACTGATTACATGCTTCATTCATCAACTTTTCGAGAGAAGTTAATTAGACTATCATTTTCATGAACAATAGATGAAATCACATTTCCAAACAGATTATCTTCTTCTTGATCGGCTTTAACAATTGTGACAACCAGCTCATTCAAAAAGTTTACCATCTCATTTAAAAGGCTTACCATTTCATTCACTTAATTTTCATTGATCGACTCAATAATTGTTGATTTATAAAATTGTAACAATGGTAGAATTCTTGTACTTAGGAATGGTAACTAATTCTCCAAGAAAAAAATCATTTAGAGTATGAGGAAGGATATTCATAATTGAATAAATGACGCTTCGATTTAATTATCTATTGACTATCATAAATGTAAATACATGCATGTTTACATTGACATCTTTTTTTCACCACGTTGTTTACACGTAAACTTACCATCTTTAAAAATTCTTTAATGCCCGTGTCTCCAATATAAAACTTATTCCTATTCTTAAATCCACGTCTTTATTGATATTTTTCCTTATTCGTCAACTTTCAAAATACAATCTCTTCTAGGCCATTATATTTGCAAAGTACAAATTTGTAAGACAACCAATTAGAACATTATTCTTTGTTGGCCGATATGAATTCTATTTTTGAAGATTACATGTCTAATCTAGAACAACTCAATTTGTTTAAATATTTTATTATTGGTTGAAATCCTTAATATAATATTGTTATGAGAAATTTAAAAATTAAAAAAAAAAAAACAATTAGCAGCATAACAATATAATAACGAGCCACCCAATAATATATATAATTTGAACAATCGAATTTAAAACACTTCTAAGATATACATACTCTCTGCTTAGATGTTTCCGTTATCAAACATGCTTACAAACATAACCACAAAATTTGCATATTCTCAAACAATATGAATATCACATTTCAAGCAACAAGGTATATGTTAGAAGAATGAAACTCCAAAAACCTAAATACAAGTGTAGATGTGAATTTTAGAAAAGGGCTTAGGTAATGGAAAAATAACAAAAATCAAACTAATATAACCTTAATCTAACAAAAAAATAAATAAAAATTCAAACAACCAACACAAATTCAACTTGAATCTAACTCTAATCTAACAAGAACAAAAAAAAGTAACTATATTTATTTTCTGAATTTTACTAGTTTAGTAAGTTTTCAAATGATTATTTTTACCGAACAATTTTTTCTTAAAAAAAAATCAGAAAGTCCCTAAAAAAGAAGGTAGAGATAGAAAAGGATGGTAACAGGCAATAATTGAGGTGGCAACATGAGAATATAGTTGACAAAATAAGAGTGGTAAAATTGGGAATTTAGAAAGAAATGGGGGAACAAAAGTGAAAGAAAAAAGAATGGGAAATAAAATAATGTGGTAAAATTGGGAATTTAGAAAGAAATGGGGAACAAAAGTGAAAGAAAAAAGAATGAGAAACAAAATAATGTGGTCCTTAAATTTCTTTTAAGCTATCGATTTTGCCCCTAACTGCGGTGAAATCCAAGCTAATCCAGCTGGGTCCCACGCTTTTTTCATTTTACTAATCCATTGTCCATTATCTGTGTCCTCACTTTTCACTTTCTCTTGTCACAAAGCCCTTATTAAACTTTCATTACAATTATTCAATAATCCAGCATAATTTTTTCAAATAATAAGTGTTCGTTAGTATGTGGATATTTGAATGTTTTCTAACTTTTTTTTTTTCCGTTTGACTTCACCATTTTCTAATGAGATTTTAATTTTATTTTTATTCGATCGAATATCCATTTCAATTTAATGATCTTTTCATTTTTTTTTAATATTTAATTTTCGATACTATTTTTTTTTATATAAAAAAATCTTTACAATAATTCAAATTCAAAAAATAGATATTTTTATTTAATCGAGTACTTATTTCAATATGTAGTTATCTTTCTTAAAGAGTCGGTTTGAATTATCAATCAAATTAAAATTCCAGAAATAAGGTATTGAAAGTTATTTTGTAATTTCTAAAATATGAGTTTTTTTTAAACACTTCTAAAATATGAGTTGGGTTTATGAAATATAGGCGAAATGTTTATTATAAAATAAGAAAATTTATATGTACATAGTGTATTTATTCAAGTTGGACGATGAGGATTTAATTTTTGTTTTCAATTTAAATATAATATCCTTTATAAGGTTTAAATTTAGTCATGTAGTTCAATGATTTAAATTGTATTTTTCACGTTAAATATTCGAATCTGACGCATAATAATTTTTTTAGAGTTTGTTAAAATCATAAACTTACTATGTTGCAATGAATTAGTGCAAAAATTTAGAGAAGAAATTAATAAATCTTCTCATCACTAAAATTTCTGAGTTTTGACATAAATTTGAGCATTTTCTCTCTTAGAATGACCTAATCCTTCCTCTTAATTTTGCAAACTCTTTTAAGTATTTTATGAAAAATGAAGAGAAAAGTCCAAATGAAAATAAAGACACACATCCAATGTAAGGACTTCCCCCACATTTATATTAGGAATCCTACCACTAAAGGTGGGGAGAAAAAGAAAAAGAAAGAAAGAAAATGGAATCCTAAGCCTAAAAGCAAACAATTCCCATCACAAAATGATGCATGTTATTATTCATTACAAGACATCAAAATTGGCTGCATTTGTGGAACCCATTTGATCCATCATAAATTGAAGTCAATAAACACAGCCTCTGCATGCCCTTTTCTTATTGCACAAAATAATATGATGATTTTATCTCCTCTCTTTTTTATTTGCCTACCCTTCCCAAATCTATATTCCTTAAATATTTTATAGTTTTTTTTTTTTTCATGTAGTAGTCAAATTGTGCAAAATACTCCTAAAAATTGATGTTGACTTAAATTATCTATGCTCAAAGTAAACCATATTACTTTGTTAATGCTAATCTATGTATTGAACAACAATTTGTGACATATATTCTATTGGTACGATATTTTTTACTTTGAACATTAATTTTAATAACTTTATTTTTTACTTCACTCAAAAGATCTCATATCAATGGAGATGTGTGTCATCCTTTTTAAATTGAATATCTACTTTTTAATTAACCAATGTGAGACTGCACTTTATTTGTATTTCAAACAATCTTGAGTTCTATTTATTGAATATTCATGATCTGAATTACACTTAATTAAGCACATTTTAATTCAAATTACGAATCCTTTTGAATTACACTTAAACTCATCGTAGCTCAATCATAAATTAATTTAAAATATGTTTGAGCACACAACGACTACCCTTTATTAGAGCAATCTTTTATAAACACCCTTCACGAGAGCACTCTCTCCTTACTAGATAGCATTTCATATGTGCTCAATCATGAGTACATAATTCAAAACATCTCACTAAAACACTTCCATAAACACCCATCAGTGAAGTATTTCATGAGGCGGCTCAACTCTAAATTTTTATTATGACTATGTCATACATTTTGAGGTTCAAAAATATTCAATATTCGAGGATTTAACATGCATGACTAAGTTAGGAGAATTGCTTTGTTTCTCTTTTTCTCCTGTACTCTCTTCCTTTCTCTTTTCTTCTGTATTCTCCTTTTTCCCTTTCTCTTAATAAAATTTTCTTTCTCTTGTTCCAAAAAAAAAAAGGAGAATTGCTCTGATATCATTTCTTAAGAGATGTCAACTGTGACAAGATCTTCACATGCATTAATATCATATGGTCTACTTAAGACATAAATACTTAGCTCTTTTTCACCCAAAATGCCTCGTACTAATTTAGATAGTCGTATTCTCTCTTAAATTTAAGACCTATCTCTTATTTAATTAATATGAGATTACAGTTTCTATGTATTTTCAACACTATACTTATCTCTATCATGTAAAATTGAGTGGACTTCTAAATTTAGATTAGAGTTTTATTGTTCTTGTTAAGGATCCCATATTAGAAAGAGTGGAGACTTCATAATAATATATAAGAGATATGAGTTACTTCCCTCATTACCTATTGATTTTAAAAGTAGAACTCCATAGTATCTAATATGGTATCAGAGTTCACAAATTCAAACGGATATTCAATCCAATAAAGTGAAAATTGAAATCTTATTCAAAATTGGTGAGCCCAAAAGCGGCACAATGTTGAGAGGGTATGTTAAGGATTCCACATCAAAAATAGGTCGAACCCCATATTATCTAATAATTTTAATATACATGTTGCATTAGGCCTCAATTGTAAAGATGTGGCACGATATATGAATATAGGCTCCATCATATTTTTCAAAATTAATAATAAGAGGTACAATTAATTAATTATATGTAAATAAAAATTAAAATTGAGTATTTGAAATTCTGATAATAAGATAGAGTAAAACAAGTATGGACCAAAATAATTTTAACTTCTATATTATGTGTCCTTGAACTAAATCATATGACAAAATAATATAAAATTCTATAAATAAGATTTTTTTTTTTTTTTTTTTTTTGAACGTTCATAATATTATACTTCGATAATTCCACCCGTAAATGATAAATTAATGGATTTTATCAATAATATTATTGAGATTTTTTCTTTTTTTTTTTTGAAATATAATATTATTGAGATTAAGATCTCTAACTTTCTTTATATATATTAATAGACACGATGTGTTACACATCTTAAACCAATTTTTCACGGATACATTAGTTTACATTTTTTTTCAATATTAACTTCTAGCATCCATTGTTATCATTCAAGGTCATATATCTAATATTCCATAATTCTTGATGTTACTCATCATTCCCCATCATTACAAATTCAAAGTCAACCAATGAGATGATAAGAAATTACACTTCCAATTTTTATCTTTGGTATATGCAAAGTAATTAACAATATTTCTCACAAATGGTAAATATTTTCCTTTGTACATGTTCTTTTCCATTTTTTGAAGTCATTTTATTTTCCATTTTTTGTTGTCATTTTTCTTTCTTCTCCTGTACAAATTCAGGCAAATAATAATTTTATTTAGGTGATTTTGAGCAGATTTTAAATGAAGTCAAATTTAGACTAATAATGCTAATGTCGATTATTTCTGTTAAAAAAATAAAAGAAAAAAGACTTTTTACGTTACTTGGTCATATAAGATGGTTTTCCAAAAAAAAAAAACAGGTCATATAAGATGTTAGTGGAACACAATTTCTTTTAACAAAAAAAAAATCTTTAAATGATTTAGATTGATTCTCTTTTGTAATTTAAGTTCAAATTGATATTTTTATTAATTTTAAATTTTACTCGATTTTTATTCCATAATTTAAAATTTCTTTTTTGCATCAAAAAAAGTTTGATTGCCTACTATTTTTTTTTTCTTTGTAACTACTCACCAATATTTTCCATAAAATGTATTGGTTGACATTGTTAATGGGAGTGTAGAGGTTATAATTTAAATAGCATAAATATATTTATGATTATGAATTTGAATCTTTCTTCTCAATTTTTATCAACAAAAAAACTTCCAGTGAAGAAAATTAACTAATTAAGGGTGCAATCTTCAATGTTTTAACTATTTAAACTATTGCCACTTTACCCTCAAACTACCTTTACTTTCAATCTCTCTATATATATCTTAACCAATTCAATGTTAGGATCTATTATTTTTTTTATGAAGTGTTATTAGAAGTCATATACTTAATTCAGTGGACCATTGATACACATAAATTTTTCTATGAAAAAAAAAAAAGCTTTTATGGGCACTTTGCCCAAGGAGTGTCAAATGATTAAAGTTCTGAATCTTTAGCAAACTTAAAAGATTAATAATCAGTTTTAAATATTTAGTAGGAGTTTAATTCTTTTTTTTTTTTTTAAATAATTGTTTTGTTAATTATATGAACTTTATAAAAAAAATAAAAAATTCAGGAAAAAGTTTCACGTTCATCTTAATTTTAAAATGTCTATTCCAATTATTCTATGCATCTGTTTTTGATATACATAATTTAGGTTATATTATCTAGAAATCTTGATTTGAGAGAACAGATTGAAGACAAGAAAAACGGGGAAAATATCATATGATATATATTAGCTTTAAAAATTTGGTGTTGTGTCGACTTATTTAATTAGTTGATCTTATTTGAGAGTAATATTACTTTTTGATATAAAGTTTGTAGTTCCCTTTTTAATTTTTTTTTTTTTTAATTGAGCTTAAAAAAAGTATACCTCTCTTATGTATTAAAATTGAGAATGTAACTTTTTTTTAAAAAAAATTAATTATAAATTTAGTTCATTAGAATTTAATATTTATAGTTTGGAAAATGATAAAACTTAATTCGATGATTTTAAAAGTTTGAATCTATTAACCATTGTTGGATAAAATCTAGAAAATATATAGTTTTTTCCATTTTTAATATTAATTAATTTTATACATAAAAATTTATTATTAATGTATTAATGACGACAATGAATTATCTAAAAAAAAAACAATGATGACGATGAGACTTAAACGACGGATGCAACAAAACAATCACATCATTTATACAAGAAATATACACGAAACTACTTTCGCTTATCTAACTCACCACCTATATAATAAATGTCATGAATTATTTTTTTTAGTCTTATCCAATCATTTAAAATTATAGGGACTAAATTTTTGTCATCTACTTCAAATCATAAGAACTAAATTTTAACATTTAACAATATTATAAACTAAATTCTAACTTTCTTCAAACTTGCTTTTACCCAATGTATTGTTATGCTTAGCAAAAACATTAATAATTTGAGAGTAAATAGTAAGTTACAAAATTTAAAGAAAAAAAAAAGGGTTAGATGTGGGTAAGGGTAAGCGTGCATGGGAGTAATGATAATAGATTCATAGCAGAGGTTGTGAAGAATCCGACAATGGATGAACAAGTTTATTTCTGATGCTCTGCCTTCCCTTTTTAATTAATAAATAATTTCACACCAAACCATCCAACCACATAATTTTCTCGAGAAAATTACAAAACTATGTTTTTTTGCTTCACTGCCCTTTTAATATTTGCTATTTTGACAAACCCACTACCTTTTTTTTAACTTGTTTTCCCTTTTTAAACAATTTTCTCATTTTCCCGACAACCCTAGTACCATAACACGACACTAGCACACATACATGCATGTTTTTTAAATCGTATGTTTTTTTTTTTTTTTAATTGCTTTATCCTGTAGTGAACCACGTGGATGTGTGCATCAAAGTTTGTAGAGATCTGGCCTAAAGCGATTGCTTAGCCGAAATTTCATGCTTACTTAAAGGCTGACTCTTTGGAGAAAGATAGAGAGAGGAAACAAATTTGATTTGTTTCATAGTACTAATTTCCTACTCATCTAAATATATTATTTTAGTTTTATACTTTGACGTTTGTTCATTTTAATCCTTATATTTTAAAGTTACAAACTTTATCTTTTTTAGATATTTCCCATAAAATTTCAATAACAATAATTAAGGATAAAAATTCAAATCTACGACCTCTATGTTGATATCATTAAATTGTTATTCTTGTTGACATTTCAAAATACAAGACCTAAATAGAGACACTAAAATATCTTTGGACTTTTCAATACGAAATTTTAACTTAGAATGAGCCAATAGGCGATTGTCCTAATTTCTTCTTTGTGTTTTGATTGTTGGCTCGTTAGTATGTTTCTTACTGTGAAAATTTGACATTACTCTAACCTCCTTCCATTTTAACCTTCTTTTCCTAGTTGCAAAATTTGGGTTTCAAAGAAAAACTAATTCTCCTTGCACAAAACACAATGGTAGTCTCATTTGAGAAAAGTTTTTATACTATAAAAAATGAATATGACCTTCATTAATTGTTTGCTATCCTAGCATATAATGTAAAATAATTGTTCACTGGGTTTGAGAGGATGTTTGTTTCATTTTTGTGTGTAAACTTTTAAATATTCAATTTTCATTCGTGAATTTTGAAATTTATTCAATTCTAGTCCCTAAATTTAACATCCCTTTTCCAAAAAAATAAATTTAACGATTCTTGACATTTAGAGAAGTAATATCGGTACCATTTTGTATCATAGGAACAAAAAAAGTTAACGATTAGAGTTCTCCCACCCTAATTTTTCTCTCTTCTCAACTCTTCTCTCTCCTCCCTCATTTTTCTCTCCATCTTTCATAAGTTTCCTTCAATTTTTATGCTCTTAGATAAATATTTCTCTAAAAATGAGGTCAAACAAAGAAATAGAGTCGTGTGGATATTGAAGTGATAGTAGAAATTAAAATGAGAAACTTAGAAGATTAGTCAATTTTAAAAAATAATTACAAATGTAGTTAATTTAAAAAAAATTAGCAACCGGTATTAATGACAATAAATAAAAATATTTTAAAATTTATCTACATTTATAATTATTTTGTGAAAAAAAATCAATCCAGTACAATTTCTCAATTAAAATACAAACACACTCAACAAAAACAAGAGTCGAGGTTTGAGAGAAAATGGGAGAGGAGAGGGAAAAAAAATCTTTATTAATTTTTACAAGAAAGTAAATCCTCTAAGAATTAAAATGAAACAAATAAATTTAAAAATTTAAAAATTAAAATTATACATTTAGTTCATTGATATTTTAATCTATCTATAGAAGAGGTAAGTATTGAGTTTGATTCAGTAATTGGAGAGAGAAAGAGAGAGAAATAAGAGAAATACATATGTAGATGTGTATGTGTATATTTGTTGCATTGGATCCTTCGCCGAATTGCACAATTTCAAAGCTCTCTCCTTTTTTTATATTTTATTTTTCCACACTCTCTGTCTGTCTTTTTCTCTCTCCACTCGCAACACCTTGAGAGCTAAAATCCAAAGCGTTGAAAATCACAAGACCAAAAAAAAACATGTACTGCCTTTGATAATTATATATCTTCCAATATTTCCTATTATATATCATCATCAACCTCCACACATCCTTCTCTACCTCTAATTTTCTCTCTCATTTATTTTTCTTTTTTTCTTCCATGCACGTATTTTGACTTCATGGGTCTCTTCAATTCAAGCATATTACTCTCTGAAAATGATATAAACACCATGGAATTCACTTTTCTTTTGAGATATGTCAACTCCAATGAACAACAAGAAGGAGAGAAAGATGGAAGCACATCGGTTCGAGATGACGACAATGGTTTCAAGACTCCGACATCTCTAGAGCATAGGATTCCGACGAGTCTTCGGTGCCCCCTGGCACCGAGGAAACCAAAATCTCGACCGTTGATGAAGCGGAAGGCGGCGGAGAGACAGTGTTTGTTGCTGGATCTGTCCAGTGAGATTCAGTCTTTGTTTCCAGCTGATTTTCTTGTAGGCCTTGGTGGTAAGATCAAGAGGGTTAGACAAGAAAGAAACAATATCCCTGATGATTCATAACTATTGTGCACTACTAGTTTTTTTTTTTTTTTTTTTTTTTTGGCTTTTAGTTGTTGTAATTGATCTTGTAGAAATATGGAGTTTCTCTGTCTAGATATGATCTCTCCTCCGGCGAGGTGCAACTTGTTAGCTTAAAAGCTGAATTTTAACATCATATCATAACAAAGTTTATGAATTCTCTGATTATTTTTCTCTTTTTGAGCTCACTCAAAAATGGATCAAATTACCAATCTTGGAAAGATAAATAAACCTTATTCATTAAATTATGCTTGAATTTATGATTTTGTTAATTGATATAATCAAATTTATCCTAACCCACCAACTTAAATATTTGGTTTATTTGAAGATCTTTCTTTTATATCTGTAAGTGTTCTCACCAACTCACTTACATCTCAACAATTTTCAAAACTATTTAATGACTTTACAACATTTGATTGTTAAGAAAAGTTATAGAAAATTAAATTATTAAATAAGTCGGAATCATAGATTGAACTCATCGCCTCACAGTTTTTCAAAAAATCTTTCACCGTCAGTTAGTCACAATAGTTGATCATTGTAATTTGAATAATCCAATTATCAACTTAAAAAATTTGCAATAAGTGCCTTATCTGCTAAGCTTATTCGGATGGACATTTGCTCTTTATGGTTGAATTTTAGAGGAAAATTTTATATCAAGTGGAATTGAAAGCTAGGTCAAGAAAACAAAACACACACATAGGATTTTCACAGCTTCAATCAATGGCGGTTTTGAATGTCTTTTTCTCAGCTACACTTTCTTCTCTCTCAGTTGCAGTTGACTTTGGAGAATGAAAATGAGTTTGGTATTTTTAAGGTCATGTTTTGACTTGTGTTGGAAAGACAATAAATCAGAGAAATTACAAAGATCCTCCTCCATGGAAATGACCTCTGAGAAAGGAAAAAAGGGGAAAGAGTAAAGGAGAAGGATGTTTTTCCTTTCGCAGACAGATCTAAAATTATTAAAAGGGACTTAGCTTTTGAAAATTGCAAGGCCTTTTTCTTTTTTCTTTTTTCTTTTTCCTTTTTTTATTGAATCATTTTTAAATTCTCACGCCTTTCCTGAAAAAATGTTCATCCTAATATGCTTTCTTTGCAGTTTCCCAAAATCTCTAATCATTAAACCTTATTCCACTCTCAATTATTCCAATGTAACGAACTCTACCCTTCCCTCCCAAAAAAATATTCTCTTTCTTGTTAATCTAAATATTTCTACAGAAAATTACATATTCAGTCTCTAAATTTGAGATGTATTTTAATAATGTTCACGGTTAGTCTTTGCGTATTTCTTTTAATTAACTTTTTATGTTTATTTTTTTAAGAACATGAAAATTAAAATAATCAATTTAAAATTAGTCTAATAATGAATTTATTCAAAATTATATTTATATTCTTCAAGTATTTCGATGTAACAGTCTAGACACGGGTCAGTCGTGTCCTTAGGGGAGCGAAATTTTGATTTCCTGATTTTTTTATAAAAAAAAAAAATTGTTCAATTTTAAAATATAGACACTAAATTAAAATTAGACCCTAAATCTAAAGACTAAAAAAAGTATTTTCTCTTTTTTTTTTGTCGTTATTTAAAACTGTGTACTGTACCAACAATTTAAATCTACAAACTGTCGTCTTTGTTTTAGCCATCACTAAGCTATTAATAAAAACATTGACACGATGCATTCATTAATGGATAAATTTTAATTGAAATGATATTGATGTGCATATCAATGTTGAAATCAACTTTTGTTTTGTTTTTGTTTTTTATTTTTTTATTTTTATTTTTTTGAGAACGAAATCAACTTTGATTGAGTTGACATTAATGTTGTATATAGTTGGACACATTTGATGTAAAAAAAGAAAAATCATCTACAATTAATGTGATCAAGTTAAATAATGTTAAAGAACAAAAAAAAAAAAAAAAAAAAAACCTGTAGGTCTTTTTATTTAAAGTGATAACTCGATCAAAATATGCTCTGCAAGAGCGAAACCAAAAAAGTGATCTGAGTTAAAAAATGTTAAAGAAAGTTACGAATTGCATGCAATAGTAACTATGAATCTGCTAAACGCCTTCGTCTTGTACTTTTTAAGAATTTTCTTTATTGAATTATACTCAATTCGTTATGGAAGTACAAAAACATGACAGAAATAAAAGATAAAAATTAACTACCTCAAAATTAATTAATATCAAATAAATGCAACTTTATAAAGTTTTTTAACAAATCAATATATGAACATAATTCAGCAGTTAAAGACGTCATTTCCCTTCTTAAAATCTTAGATTCAAATCTCTGCTTGGAATTAAAATAAAAAAAATTTAAAAAAACAATTGATATATAAATACAATTTTAAATATTCACTATTATTCTTAGAAAATTGTCGTAAAAAAAAACTATCCCTAGAAAATTCATCAAAGATAGACGAATATATAATCGATATATGATAAAACGTTTGAAAAGTATGAAAATTTAAACTTTTTATCTCGAGAGAAGATCTACACTACCATTAAATTGTGTTCTTTTTTTAAACAAATTAAATTGTGTTCTTTAAAGTTGATGAAATTGAATTTAATGGTCTACATTTTCTTCTTTAAAATAAAATTTTTGGTTTGTGTTTGAAAAAAAAATTAAGAAGTAATTTTTAAAAAAAAAAAAACTCAACCATTTGAAATGGAGGAATTTGAACTCATAATATTTTAGCTTATAAGTACACACTAATGTCGGATTTTGCTTACATTTACGGTGTATAATGTGCTTTTATTGCTTTGATTTATGGTGTGACTTTAAGATTAAGAGATCATGAATTAAATGATGGAGAATTATAATCATTTACAAAATTATTTTTAAAAAATCTTAACCAATAATATAAATAATGAAAATAAAATATGTGTTGCAGATGTAAAGAAGAGGAGCAATATAGGGATGGAAGACCATGCCCTGTTGTCGCAATCAATTTGGAAGCTCGTGTCATGTGAGTCCACAGTGAACGTTGAGAAACAGACAAATTAGTTGGACTTATGGGCCGACCAAGATATTGGGTTACCCTAAAAATAGCCCAAATAACATCTACGTCAATGGTCCATAACGAGAAATGTTAGAAAATTTCTCTTCGATTAGTTGAGTTATGTTCATGTTAACCTCGATAAAAAATAAAGTAATATCCTCATAATATGGAAAAGTTTGGTTGGATAACGAGATGTTTAATGGTATTTTAGAAGTGTATCTAACTTATTTAATATGACGTAATTATGCTAGCACAGCGTTAAAATGTTATTGATAAAATTTGTGAGCAAAGTGTAACTGAATTTCTCATTTAGATTTATAAAAAACAACTAAGTATTTAAATGTATGAAGTTTTCAATAGACTTCCCCAAATCATATGTACACGATGGTCTGTAAGACGCGTACTCATCGATCCTAGAGAGCTTTGATCTTGAAAAAATAAGTGGTCACAAATTCTTGATCTTCCTTAATCGTGGTCAATTTGCACTTCAAATGGAAGATATGTGGCTCATTTCACTTTTAAAAGCGTACTTTAGATCTAACCCAAATGCTTCTTACGTACAAAATCGGAGAAGATAATGCTAGAAGAAATATACTTGGACACCGAATATAAGATCCAAAATATCACAACATAGTTGTTCCTAGTCCACACAGGGAGAAAATCTTTAGAGACCGGCTTTTCAATAGATTCATCAACTAACCCTAATTTGTTTCGAATTGCAAATTCTATCTTCATAGAATGCTTCCAAATGATGTAGTTGTCTTCGATCAACACCAATTCTGAAACAAGAATTAGGTATGATGTATTAGTGTAATTCAATAAGTATGTACTTTGCGTATTCTCGCTTATCGGACAAATCTGCTCCGAAGAAGAAGACGAGACTTGACCGGTCTCCCTGGGGAAGAAGAAGAAGAGAATCGAGTCGCAGAGGAAAGACTACTTTTGCAGAGGAGGAAGGCAGCGAAAATGTTGATCAAAACTTTGATACCATGTTAAAAGTGAAGAGGATAAAAATGGTAAAAGTATGTTATTTTCTTCTCATATTTAGGCATTTATACAGAATGCAAAGTAAGGAGCTGAGCTTTACAGTTTAATAACTATCTAACAGTATGAACAACCTACATATAACAACCTTACATGATGACAACTTTATTTAATCTAAAAATACATTGACCAAAAGAACAAAGATTAGAATTTATAAATTTGATTGTGAACAAATGCAATTGTTTTTTAGCATAAGTAAGGTTATGTGCTCAAATCTCTCACCATAATGGTTCAACTAAGAAAACATACCTTTCACGTAATTATTTTTAGGAAATTAGACTTTAATTAACATGTTTCATACTCCTACTCTCATCTTGATTTTTTTTTTTATAATTTTAATTTTAGAAACTCATCTTACATTTTTTTAACACAGATAAAATAAAATAAGAATCTTTCTATTATTGTGGTGACCATATCTTTTTAAATAAAGTGGTGTCTGTTGATGCCAAAATTTGATCTTCGAAAACAACTGTGAATTTGTATTTTTTCAGGGATGAATTACCTGCAAAACAAACAGAAATCGGACACCGGTGTGGTGTGAGCCACGCCGCTTCCGATACCTAAGTCAGTCTAGGTTGAAAGAGGTGAGGGGGATGACCAAATTAGGGTTTCAGAAATAGCCTACCTTGTGATTAATTAACTGACATATATATCGGAGTGACCACATTTGTTAAGATTCCCAATTTAGGTAAATATTCCCCTTTTTAGGTAAATATTTCCCATTTTAAATAAATTTTCCTTTATGGTTCGAGTCCCTAGTGGGGTCTAACCATGGACAAGGAAAAATGACGAAAATGAGCGACAACTACACTTGAAACGGAGCCCAAATGAGCTAAATATGCTTAAAAAAAAAAGGTGAAATGGATCGAACCAACCCAACCCAGTCGAACCCACAAGAGGCAGGCTGGGTGCATTTTCTCGCCCATGCTTGCCTGCCCGTGCGCACTAAAGCAGCCCACCTGCTCGGATGCTCGCGTGACCTGCCACCTGGATGTTTGTGCCCACCCAGGTGTTTGTGAGACTCGGGTGGCCTACTTGCTTGCCTATTCGAGCGCCAATGCGATTTATAGCCTTTTTGGTTTTTTTTGGGCCTTACTCTACTAGAACGATCTGGTCTTAGACTTTTCTTTGTGGGTCCAACTTTATTTCGAGTAGCCCAGTTTCTCAGGCTTAATTTTATCCATAACAGTGACCATATCTAAAAAAATATATAAGTTTTGTTAGTTTTTTTTTTTTTTATAAAGGTGTGTGATTAATTTTTTTAAAAAAAGTGTAAATATGAAATGAAGTCTCCCTAAATCATGCCTTTGTTTTTACACCACACATGGACCCAACATTATCGTAAAGTCGATTAAGCTCATAAAAAAATGCTTGTAAAAGTGGAGCCATCCAAAATTAAGTAGCAATTTTGAAAAATGTCTAACCTAACGTTTTATGATGGATAATTTTAAATAACGACACAGACTTAATTACCCAGTTAACAAATTTCTGGAGAATTACAGGGTATTTTGGGCAAAAGAAAAGAAAAAAAAAAACATTAAGACAATCATAAGAAAAAATAATATCTCTATTACTGAAATAAACCAAAAAAGTCTATACTTTATTTTTATTGTTTTGCTAGTTCCACACCACATCTTACTGTATGTCAATTACGTTGTTGCTTACGTTAAGTTATAATTTTTAAAATATGTTTATTATTTAATCGGATTTGAGAATGTCTTTTAGAACCGACAAGTACAATTCCTCCGAGCAAGGGTTTTCTCACACTCATTGCTTACTATTTTCTTTTCATATTTCATTTATCCGCACGATTAGTATCTGCCCGATGTCATAGTTCCAATCGTATACTTCTTAAATTGTAATATATATTAGAAAATTATTTTGAATAGTTAAAAATTAAGAGTTTTAGTAAAAAATTCATTTGGATGTTTTTTTTTTTTTTTTTATGTTGAAGAGTTAAAAACAATAATTTGTTTGAATGTTAATTTAAAATGTGTAATTATTTTGAATAATTAAAATTAAATTATTAAAAATGAATTATTTTGAATAGTTATAAATGTATGATTAGAAATGAATGGTTAAAAATAAAAAAAAAATTCTTTTGAGTAGTATAAATTAAAAATTATTTTGAGTAGTTGCAAAAATTTATTTTGATATAATTTTTTTAAATAATATTTAATAAATATTCACTTTAAATCCTTCCTAGCTTTGACAAACAAACACCCCCCTTGAGGTTTTAAATGAAATAGGAGACCAAACTTATATGATGAAAGATTACCAGAACACCCCGGTTAAATTGCAAAGGAAACTTGTAACCCATTTTTCACCTACTTATTTTGGTCCTCCCCTTCTTAAATGACTATTTATATTATAGTTGACAAGTTTAAGTGTCAGAAATTATATTTTACTGTCAAATACAGTTGAAGTTTTTTTTTGCATCTTAGAGATTCTTGCCTTAATTATTATATCACATTAAAAGCATGAGAAATCATGCCAATTAGAATAGTTGTTAGAGCGGCATTAGTATACGCTCAATCATTTAATGATCTTGGATTCCCATCTTATAATCTCAAAATATATATGAGAAATGTTTGTCATATTTATAAGAAAAAAAAATCTCTATTTAATTAATTTAAGAGAGCATGTTAGAAATGACCATTTTATCTTAAATGAACAAAATTTGGGATGAAACTTCCCTTATCTAATATTTGGCATAATTAAGAGAAATATTTACATCATGTCCGGACATGATATATAAAATAATGTCCACTTATGTGGCTCAATATGAGTCACAATCTATTTTATTTATTTTATTTTTTTATATTTTAAATTTAAATTCAAATAAATTATCGCCTATATTGAACCACATAAGTTGACATTATTTTATATATAATGCCTGAACATGATATAAATATTCCTCCATAATTAATATGATAAGGTAATATATTGTAATAAGATTGAAAATCTGTGTGACTATTAAGAAATTACATTATTCAAATATTGGAATTGAAAAAAAAAAATTGTGGAGGTTTAGGGCAAAACCGGTGGCTCCATTGGTGAGTTGTAATGGCGGCGGATCACATGCAGTGCTTACTTCTTGGGGACCACTGGGACGACGGTGGATATAAAAATGACTTTTTAATCGGACGGTCCAAGTTCACCCTAAACTCTCACAACCATATCATTGTGTCCACACACGTCCAGTCCTCCAACCATGTGCCGCAGTTTTCGTTCCACACGGACCCATATTTAAAATAATAATAATAATAATATATCATTAATGCTGATGTGTCATCAATTGAAATAAAAACAAATTACACAAATACAATCATATTTAAATATGTATTGCAATTAATCAATTTAAATTAAATTTGAAACATTTACAATAAGTGGAGATGATAAATTTATCCAATAAATTTTACTTCTCATATATCTCTCTATAAGCCTACAACGTAGAAATTTCCATCTTCTTCTCACTTTCTCTTTTAATATAAATGATTCATTGCAACCCTTATTAAATTTAAAGAAACATGATTAATAGAAATAAAAATTTATTAATTTAATTGTTTCAAGGTATCGGTAAAAAAAAAAAAAAAAAAAAATTGTTCCAAAGTTTGATGTTTTTTCAATTTTTGCAAAAATAAAATAAAATAATGCGGATGTGTCGCATGGGTCCCACTCTTTCGGTGAATGTTTGATGCCTACGCTTTTCTCGTATATTATGTGTAAACTTCGTTTTCCTCATTTATCTTTTTCATACAAAGTTTCCATAATATACTAAACAACAATTTATAACGTCATTTCAATCTACATTCATATATAATATAGTTTAATATATGTACAGTATTATAATTTTTATTTTAACTAAAATGTTTATTTGCATTTCTAATTTTATTTAAGAAAAAATTGATGATAAAATCCAATAAAAAATAATAAAAGTCAATTTCTTAAAACTAAAAAAAAAAGGAACTTGAAACACACTATCTGAGTGATTATATGCTAAATAAAGTGGGCCCACCGTCAACATCCTGTGGAGTCTGATTCGGGATTGTGATCGGCCGGCGTCGCAGACGTACAGAGGTGGTGGGTGGAGGAGGGAAGCGGCTTAAGGAATGTTGGAAGCCGAGCCAAGAAACGGCTGAGACAGCTGACAGACATCCAATTGGATCTAGCCACATTTCGTTGTCGGAATGACTTGATTGATGGTCTAGTTTTCCACTCATCCACTATCTTAGTCCTCGACGTGGGCTCCGTATTTTCTTACTCTCAATCACTCAAATAAAATATGGCGACAATATTATTTTGGTCCTAAATTTTGAAGCTTTATTATATTTTTAATATATTTTAATTTTGGTCTTGCAAATTGTTCAATTTAAATTCTTCACAACTGTAAACCTAGAGGGTTGTTTTATGTAATTAACGAGTTATTTATAGGTGAATTTTTATAATTACTTTTAAATAATTATATCCAAACGAGTTATTATAAAAAAAAAAATTTCTAATTATTTATTTTTAACAATTTATTTTAAACATTTATGTCTAGTCATTCATTTCTAACCTCTCAAAAAATATATAATCATTTATTTCTAATTATATCCAAATAAACTATTGTCTGCAATTCTTCTACAAAAATTATCATCCAAACGGAGCTATTAATTATAACTCCTCTATAAATAATCACATCTATATGAATTATTACTATAATTCAAACAATCTCTCATTCATAATCACTTAAAATAATGACTCTCTATAAATTCACATCGAAACACTTTGGATACAATTCTATTTTTCATCTTGCAAGTAGGTAGGAGCTGTTAATTAGAAAGAGATTATCTATCAGATTTTGGACTTTATAAAAAAAATAATAATAAAATTGATCTTTATAAAAAAAAGTTCCATGTTATTAATAATTTTAACACCAGCAAAGATAAAAATATGATCATATATATTTTTTTTAGAAAGATGATAGTTCTTTTTAAAAAAAATAATAAAAATTAACAATTGTTTTTATAAAGAATCAATTGAGTTTTATTTTTTTTATGTTCAAGAAATAAAATTA
>JBBMKA010025085.1:7720-18591 GCA_037833695.1 Sechiopsis laciniata | reverse complement strand
AAATAATAAAAATTAACAATTGTTTTTATAAAGAATCAATTGAGTTTTATTTTTTTTATGTTCAAGAAATAAAATTAAATATTTGATTTAAGAATTGAAATAAATCAAATAATTTTAATCGCTAAAATTAGATATTTAAAAAACTTTAAATCAAAATCAAACAAGTTTTAAAGTCCTCACTCAAAATGTTATTTAGAAAAAAAAAGAAAAAAAAAAGTTATTGAAAATTATTTACTAATAGGTGGTATCATGAACTCAACTTATCACAATCTTTCAATAATTTCTTTTCTGAGTCTGCCTCTTTGTCTAAAAAAATCCTACATCATGAACTAATAGGTGGTATCAGGAACTCAACTTTACTGATTTTCATATATCATGAAATCGTCACCAAAACAAAACTAACTTGAATTAATATAAGAAATTCAGCTTAATCAAAATTATAGAATGCGCATTTTCTAATTGGACCATTTTTTTAAATAATGTTTCATAACTATCCATGGTGTTTTTTTTATCGATATTTCTTCAAGATTGATTTTCATAATCATCTTAAACGAGGATGAGAGTTTTTTTTACTTATTTATGTATTTTTGCAAAAATTAAAATCTCTAATCTTTTAGTTGAAAATTTAAATTTTAGCTAAGATAGTTTATTTATTTATTTATAGGTGGTATCATGAACTTGGTACATGACAACATTACTCCCACCTTATTTTCTATTCTCATGTTGCCATTTATGTTCTAGATGATCGGTTTGTCTAAGGGCTTAAAGGCTGCAGCTATGAACAAATCATATTACGACATGTGTACTTCATCAAATATTATATTGGTAAAGAAGACGAGTGAAAGCCACTAAACATCATCCAATTTCTCAATTAAATAATTCGTTTTTGTAGTGCAAATTAGTAGATCTATAATCTAAATCAATTTCAAATTATAGATCTAAACCAAAATCAAACCAAATAACAAATAGAGATGAAATTGAAACAAATAAAGGAGGATGGAGAAGAGAGATAAAACACATCAAATTTAAGTGGTTTAGGAACATCACAGTTAGACAAATTTGATGGGTCATGAAACTTTAGTTTATGGAAGAGGACGATAGAAGTCTTATTAGTGCAACAGAAAGTTGCAAAAGCCTTAGATAATCCTCTTAAGTGGACTGCTACCATGACAGATCATGAGAGATGTCTATTAGGTGCTCATATATAAAACATTTTTAGGGGTTTTCTTCTTCTTTAAGAGTGAGAGAGTTTAGAAACCCTAGCCACCTTTGAGAGAGCTCTTCTACAAATCTTGGCAATGACATTTATGGGTGAATCGATCAAGCTCAATCGATTCATAACAGTGGAGTAGGGACGTTCCCGAACCACTTAAATTTGGTGTGCTTTGTCTCTCTTTTCCATCATTCTTTATTTGTTTCAATTTCATCTCTATTTGTTATTTGCTTTGATTTTGGTTTAGATCTATCATTTGGAATTGATTTAGAGTATATTGCACTACATTTTTTTCCTTTCTCGTGTTGTCATTTATTTTCCTTTCAACTTTAGAGTCCTTGTTGCTTTCACATCTTTTCTTAGATAATATTTAGAACACCATATACGAAAATGGAACAAACCTTAAAATCAAAACAATATGTTAACATGTTTAATAGTAATTTAAAGTGACAAAAATAAAGGTACCAATAGTAGGGCATACGTGGTAAAAAAAAAAAAAAAAAAATAAATAAAAAATAAAAAAATAAAAAAATAAACTTTTTTTTCAATTTAGAAAAATTGTAACAATTGTATTTGAGTTTTTTTTTTTTTTTATTATTATTCAATAAAATTTGGAGTGAGGACCATTTGAACCGTAATCAGGTTAGTTATTAATTAAGTCATACTTGATGGTATTGGACATTTCCTCTTATTATCACATTTGTTTTTTAGGTAATTTTTAACTCACGAAAACAAAACTAGCATAAAGAGTACTAGAATGAAACATTTTTTAAACCTTAGAAATAAGAGCGTAATATTTTGAAGCTTAAAGAGACCAAATGGAGCTATAACCCAAACTTGAAGAGCCAAAAAAAAGTAATTTTTTTAACTATCATGGAGTGACTCAAGTAGTTAAAAAGGATCTTTGAGTGCTTAAGGTGATGAGTTTAATCCATGGTGATTGCCTACCTTAGAATTAACTTTCTACAAATTTTCTTGACATCCAAATATTGTAAGGTCAGATGGTGTGAGCGCAAGTTGGCTTGGATATTCACAAATATAGAAAAAAAATATATACTTTTTTAGTAAAAAATATTGTACATAAAATGTAATATATAAAACATAAAAATACATTTTTAGAAAAGTAAACACGTGCATTTGAATTTTACCAATTAGGTAGCCCTAAGTTCAAATTGAGAAACTCCTATTGAAACCAATGTATATGAAAGCCCAAGTTGGGTAAATTTAAGTTTATTATAGTAAAAAATATGAACAGAGAAGTGAAATTATGCTCATGTGTTGGGAGTTTATATTCTTTGATTTAATTAACACATTTGTTCATATTGTCATTTGATGGAAGGTGAATTGAGAGGCTAGATACTTTATGATACAACAATTAGAAGATAGAGTTAATTATTTAGTGGAGACAACAATATATAGAAGGTTGAGAAGGATAGTTAAGGAAATTTTGTTCCTTGCTTGATTTGATTTGGGTTGTTTATTGAGTGTGATATATGTTCAACAATATCTGTATTAAAATATGCATGTGGATCACTTGGAGATAATAATAGACATGATTTTGTAGGACATTGGAAAAGTTGGGGGTTGGTTAAAACAATTCCTCCACTCCTTGAACTTAATTGTATGAAAATGGTGATGTGGGACAGGGCACAACCAACCTCATCATTCAAATTTGCCTTTTTATTTTCTATTTCACATTTTTTTTAATTTCCTTGCCCATGAGAGAGGCCATTTCATTACGCGTATTCATGCTTGAGCCCACATCAATATTATATTATTATTGGAAATATAAAAAAGGGCTTTCATTTTTTATATATGTGATTGCTTCTAAGAGCTCACGAAACATACCGTCTGACTTTACATTATTTAAATGTTAACAAAATTTATAAAATATTAACTTTTAAAGTAGGTGGCCATAATAATATAAATTTATCATCTCTTAGTTTTCTATAACTCTCTTGGCCACTAAGGATCATTTCCATAATGATGGTTGGAAATATAAACAAAGTACAATCCTATATTGGTTGAATTAATAAGGGATGACTATTAAATTTATAAGAGAAGACAAACATCTTCATTAATTTGTATAAAACATTTTAGATGAAACTATTAGAATCACACTATTGTCCCATATTGGAAAAATGAAGAGTCTTCTGAACAATTATAAAGATAAGTGGACTACCCTTCTCATCACTAATTAGTTGTGAAATGAATGTTCAATATATCTAATATGCTATCAAAGCTCATTAATCTTAAACAGGTATTCGGTCCAAGTTATTATGAAAAGACAAATGTCAAAGGTCTGACCACTGACCGTCAAGAAGATTAGAGATGTAAGCAATCGAGCAATATAGGTATGGACGATGAATGAATTAAAGGTGTGTTTGGGGCAAGGGGAATGATAATGATTAAGGAGGGAATGATAATGAGAAGGAGAATGATTATAAGAGAATGATTATTTGTGCTTGGGGTGAAGTTAACGATTATGAGGAGAATGATTATTTATGTTTGGGATAAAGATAATGATTATGAGAAAAATAAAATAATGAATATGATGTGAGTGAAAAATAGTGATGTAATATATGAAAAGTTGTTGGGGAGGAAATAAAAAATAGTTAGGAGAAAAATGAAAAAAGTGATTTTTGGAAAACATGATTATGAGAGAAAATGATTTCCAATAGCTCAAATAGGAATCATCCTCATTTCCATTTTTCTCCCTATTCTTGGTGGCCCAAACATCCCATAAGTAATTCCTATCATAAGTTTTATCTAACCTAAATTTTACCATTTAAAGTTAGAAGAATTGTACACAAAATGATGAAGTGAAACAAAAATAAACTAATAATAGTAATAATAAATGAGTATACAATTTTTTTTAATATTTTGATTTGATAGAATTCTTTTTTTTTTTTCTTTTTGGGTACTTGATTTGATAGAATTCAAACGTGTAATTTTCATAGTTTGTGTGTCATACAAGATGCTGCACTTGAAAAGTATACTATTTTTGCTTCAAAAAAGAAAAAAAAAAGTATACTATTTTAATTACCATTAGTAAAAAAAATAGTTTGATAATAAATAGAGGAAAGCCAAGCCGAGTGAGCTGAAATTCATCTGGAAAAAAAACCCGCCGTCTATCTTCTCCGTCGTTACAGAAAACGGCCAAAAGTAACGGAAACGGCAGAATGAAAGCGTCTCAAAAACCCAGCCCAAACAAACAAACAAACACGCCCTTCTTCTTCAGAGCTCTCTCTCCTTCAGCTGCGCAAAACCCAAATTTCCATTCACAACTCTGTTTCTCATCATCACCATCTCAAATCTCTGTAATGGAAACGTCTCTCACCGGCCATTCCTAGCGTTTCCGCCGAAGCTACCACCAGAGACCTTGAAAATCTGACTTGTTGAGAGATTTACGGCGAGAGATCTGATTGGGAGGGGTTTTGAGCGATGGATGAAGATAACGCTGCTCTGATTCAGAGCTTGATCGATGTGGTGAACGAGATTGCTTGGATCTCGGATTTTAGGCTTACTGTTAAGAAGCAGTATTGTAATTTGTCCAGGAGATTGAAGCTTTTGATCCCAATGTTTGAAGAGATTAGGGATTGCCAACAGCCAGTCCCTGATAATACTCTCAAGGCTCTCGTATTGTTGAAAGAAGCTCTCGAATCGGCTAAGAAGTTGCTCAGATTTGGAAGCGAAGGGAGTAAGATTTTCCTGGTGAGTTCTGTTTTAATTGGTCATGGAATCGAATTGCTGGAGCTGCTTGTCTTGTTTTTTTCTTGCTTTTCTGGCGCCTAATTCGTTAGATCCCTAATTGAGGAAAGCCATACAATATCGGTTCCCATCGTTTCAGAATTGTTTATATGCTGGATTTTATTTGATGGAAAAATCGTCGTTCTTGCTGTGGAAGCTACTTTATATTTAGGTCAATAACATTTTTTAATGCAAATTGAAACATTTAGTCCAAATTTCTGTATGCAGGAATGGAAAATTTTTAAGATCGTAATTACAGTGCATGTTTCCATTTTCTGCATGTTATTTACATCATTCTGTAACGATGGAGATGTAAATCATTAGATTCCTTGTGCTTGTCATTTTGGCAAGTGATTAAGTTTTGGAAATTTACAATTTTCTTAGTTTCACTTGCATATGACTTTTTGACGAGATTTTCTTTCTATGATTGAACTTTGTTTGAATTTGTATTACTGTCTTTGAATCATTAGTTTCACTTCCAGTTTAAATACAATTTATAGTAGGCAACCTAAGCTTAATTGGTTTTACCGATCAGACATACAAATGGGGCTAGCGTCCGTGTCGATCGTTTCCTTGTTCTCTTTTGAAATCACTGAAAATTTATCGTGACATTAATACAATCACTACCAACTTCTAATCAGAGGATGCATCAAAATTCTACAGCTAATTTTCATACTAAAGGAAGAAATATGTGAAACATTATAGGTATTTTGCTAGCATATCTACTTTTAATCCTAACTTTATTTTGCCATCAATTCTATAATTCTAGGCCGTAGAGAGGGAGCAAATTATGAACAAATTTCACGATGTAACGGCTCGCTTGGAACAAGCTTTGGAAGGAATAGCCTATGATAAACTTGATATATCCGATGAAGTTAAAGAGCAGGTAAAAAACTATATCATTTTACTGCAAATTTGCAGTCTCTAGTCACGGTACCTGTTTGATTGGCATTAACACTAGCTCTGTTCTTGACTATTACAGTATTATATCAGGATGTCATTCGACACGTATATGCAAGAAACAAACCCATTCATAGAAGATCTGCAACATTTTTCTTTTGATTTCTTCAAGTGTTGCTCAATGAAAAGATTGTTTTAGTTATAGCTTTCACTCTTAAACTATTGCTCAATTTTCATTGTTGTCACATGTTGAGAATATTGTATTACAAATAAAACGAGGGAATTCATACCCACAATTGGTAATAGAAGACGAAAATAAATGACTACTACAACTATGTTCAAGTAGGCATTTTTTAGAAAAGGAAAGGATGGTCCTTGAGATATACGACTTTCATAGGAAATCCCATTGGCATTTAAAAAAAAAAAAAAAAATCAACAATATTTCGGGGAGGGGGTTTCGAACTTGTAACCCATTGACATTGTTGTCTTCATGTGTTGATAGTTTTTATTTTTTCTGTTAAAATCTTCCATTAATACAATTATTGTCCCCTCCATTAGGACTAGCCCAAATTTTTTGAGTTTTTTTTATGTCTTGTGAATTTTGTGCTGAAGCCGAAAGTTAGAAATAAAACTGTATGGTACCTTCATTATAACCAATAGTGGTATGACCTCCCCGATGGCTAAGATGAATATGTAATGAAAAAGCGTAGAAGCTGAGCGCAACTTCAAAAATATTATTAGTCCAAATGAAATGTAACTTTAGAGAACAAAACTAGTTTAACCTAAAAAGATTACAGATGACATGGAAGAACCTTTGTGGTGATTGGATCTTCCTGTGTTTATCTCAACTAGATATTAGATACCGTGTAGAAGCCTGCTATTTAATATTTTAAAAATCATTATGTACATATCTAGAACCATGTGTGCAGGTCGAGCTTGTTCTTGGGCAGTTCAGAAGAGCCAATGGCAGAGTCGATCCACCTGACTCTGAGTTGTTGGATGATATCCTTGCCCTTTACAATACAAGCAACAATTCTTCTGCAGATCAAGACCGCCTAAAGAGATTAGCTGAAAAATTACAACTAATCGGAATTTCAGATCTTACACAAGAGTCCATAGCTTTGCATGAGAGTGTTACTCCTAGTGGTGGAGATCCAGGCGAGAGCATTGAGAAGATGTCAGGGTTGCTGAAGAAAATAAAAGAATTTGTGCAAAAGGAGAACCTCGAAATAGAAACTCCTGGCAGAGAAACGAGTCTTCCAGCTAGTTGTAGCGGACAAATATCCAATGAGAAAAATAATAAGGCCCCAATTATACCAGATGATTTTCGCTGCCCAATATCCCTGGAGTTGATGAGAGATCCTGTCATTGTCTCAACTGGACAGGTATGTTACAGTTTGGCCTTCACTTTACTTGTCAGTGGCTCTAGTTATTTGCATTACATCCTCGTTATTTTCAGATACGAGGTGAAGAAAAATATCAGAATGAGATATCTTAGATGCATAGCGTCTTGAAGTTTGGACTGGTTATGTTTCAACTTCATGTATCTCGTGTTGGAGTGGCTTTATTGATTAGTTTTAGTCTTAGATAGGATCAGGTATTTTATTATTGCAAGTCTAAGATAGAGTGTTGCTCTGCTGATTACCATCCTTATAATTTTAACTAAAATATGTGACATATTAAGCCTTTTGTATCTTTCTGATTCCTTAGCAGCTATTACACTTTCATATTTTAAATAATATTTGATAAACCAAACATTTTCTTTGCTGTAGACCTATGAACGCTCCTGCATTGAAAAGTGGCTTGAAGCAGGACATGGGACGTGCCCAAAGACACAACAGAACCTTTCAAGCATTACTCTTACCCCCAATTACGTGTTGCGTAGCCTTATAGCCCAATGGTGCGAGGCTAATGGTATTGAACCACCAAAGCGACCCAGCAGTGCTCGACCATCTAGAAGCTCATCATCTTGCTCAGCTGCTGAACGCACGAAGATTGATATTCTTCTTTCCAAACTTGCATCTGGAAATCCTGAAGATCAACGATCTGCAGCTGGAGAGATCCGACTTCTTGCAAAGCGGAATGCAGATAATCGTGTTGCCATTGCTGAGGCTGGCGCAATACCTCTCCTTGTCGGGCTTCTTTCAACTCCAGACTCTCGTGTTCAAGAGCATGTTGTGACAGCACTGCTTAACCTTTCTATATGTGAGAACAACAAGGGAAGCATCATTTCTGCTGGGGCAGTTCCTGGTATTGTTCTCGTGCTCAAGAAGGGGAGCATGGAAGCACGGGAGAATGCTGCAGCCACTCTTTTCAGCCTTTCAGTTGTAGACGAAAATAAAGTTAGAATTGGTGCCTCTGGCGCCATCCCGCCACTCGTTACGCTGCTTAGTGAAGGCACTCAAAGGGGTAAGAAAGATGCTGCAACTGCTCTTTTCAACTTATGCATCTACCAAGGAAACAAGGGAAAGGCAGTGAGAGCTGGTGTAGTTCCAACCTTGATGCAGCTACTCGCTGAACCTGGAACCGGAATGGTGGATGAAGCCTTAGCCATCTTAGCGATACTCTCTAGCCATTCCGAAGGGAAAGCTGCCATCGGATCTGCAAAGGCAGTGCCAGTTTTGGTAGCTGTTATCGGGACAGGATCCCCCAGGAACAAAGAGAATGCAGCAGCCGTTCTTGTGCATCTTTGCTCTGGAGACGAACAACACTTAGTAGAGGCCAGGGATCATGGAGTGACCAGTTCATTAATCGATTTGGCGCGCAATGGCACGGATAGAGGCAAGCGAAAAGCTGCTCAGTTGCTTGAGCGAATGAACCGACTCTTCGAGCATGCAGTTCATCCAGAGGAGATTTGGGCGCAAGCGCCAGATTCTCAACCTCAAAACCAGCCATCGCAGCCGACCTCTACGACCGAAGTCGTTGATAGCTGAGAGGGAGGGACTTTGATCTTGTTGTCCAGGCTTCGTTTCCGTTGTTCCTTTTTACATGTAATGAAAGAGGCAGCTTTGCTTCACAAAGGGTCGGTGGAAGATCGCCTGCCTAATCTGTAAGTTATTACCATAATTTATAATTTTTTGTTTTGTGTCGGGTTTGAAGAATCATATCCTGAGTCGTTTCTAAAGAGAAACGATCTGTGGTCAAAGGACAATCTTAAACCTGCCAATGTATGAAATCATTCTACATCCTCAAATTTTCCGAGGGAAATTCTGCATTTTCGAAGTAATTTTTTTTATCTCCATAGAAAAGTATTCTGCCATCATGGATACCGTTCTAGCTGTTTTAGAAAATAGGGATATATTGACAAATAAATTTGGAGTCAAATATGTATAGCACTATTGGCTATAAATTTTTGGGTTGGCTGAGATGTTGAATCATTTTGGAAATTAAGAAAGTGAATTTTAAAATGGAGATTATGTGTTTCACAGGTTTCCAATGTCCAACTTCAAAACAATGCATAAAATGACATGCCTTATTAAAACTAAACAAAATTTCAAGATGAGTCGAGAGTGCATACTGTAAAGCACCAACTATATTACGATACGACCGAACATCATAAAATTTCTCACTAGAATGACTCATCATTGATGTAGTCATGTGTTTGAGAATGAAGCAAATAATCAAGGATATATTCTGACAGATAATAATATGCCTCCCTCAGATGAGAGATATTTATTCCAAGAAATTACGTCAAACTACCAAAATCTTTCAATGAGAGGGCCATATTCATAATTCTAATCACCAATAACCAAAATATCATCAATAAACTAATGTGCAGCTATGTTTAAAGAAGAGAGGAAGGAATGTAAGCCTTGGAAGATGAAAAACCAAACTGTCTTAGGAGGGTTGCAACTCTCAAATGTCAAAGGTGAGCAAAACTCGAATAGTAATAAGTTTTAACAACTCGATTACAAGTTTCGGAGTATTATTTGTTTCTAGTGAGGATTTGAAAGAGGTTCTTGAACATTGGGTGGTACACTATCTAAATAAGAGCTAGTAGTAAGAAATGTGTTGGGTTTAATGATACCACTTTTGCCTCGTGTAATCATCAAATGTTTTTTAACAACACAAGGATGAGTAGTAACTTCAAATGGCTCAACAGTTGGTATGTAGGTTTAATATGACAATTTCTTTTCTTTTTTTCAAAGATTATATTTTAGTATAACAACATATTTGTGATTGAGAAATTCGAATCTACAATCCATAAGTCAAGAAAATCTGTCAAAATATCGCTAAATTGGCACTATTCTTGGTGAACATCTTAACTATATAGACTTCTATCATCACTAATATACATTATTGGTTAAAATATAAATTTGGTCTAATTAAGTCAATTTCGATTAAATTAACTTTAAATTTATGATCAATTAAATTTTTAAATTTTGATTTTAAAAAATACATAAATTAAAATTTAATACTTGAAAGTTGAATTAGTATTTAAACTATACCATTTTAATGGTTAACAGCTATTTACATCCATGATAGACCTACTATATGATGGATAGACATAAATAGTATATAACTAATAGATGTCAAATTATAGATAGAGTTGAGTTAAGCAGATAGACTACGGCATTTCAAACCTTTATTACACTTACATACTTAGAAATATTTGTTTATTCATGAATGAGTAAATAAACTTTACTTATTGCATACATATCACATTTGTAGCCACAGAAATTTTTTTCATTTTAAAAGAAAAATCAGCCATAAAACAACTTTTTTTCATTTTCAAAGAAAAATCAGCCATAAAGATAAAGGGAAAAAAAATTGTAACATTCAATCGTGCTACATAAATAACAAATAAATAACAAAGTAGGGTATTTTTCTACTTAAAACTGTAACATAATTGTAAACCTCTTACCTCTTATTGTTTTTGTTGAATAAAAAGTAGAAAAGGAAAGAAAAAAAAAGATCTTTGCCAAACTCCTTTTTACTCCGTGGGAAGAAATAGACAATAGAAAAAGAAAGGAATGGAATTTTAACTCGAGAATATTAGATAATGATC
>JBBMKA010025056.1:0-26685 GCA_037833695.1 Sechiopsis laciniata | reverse complement strand
ACTCCCTCAGTGAATGGGTTACCTTTTCTATCAATCCAAGGATCCTTACCAATGGTAATTTTTCGACCATTCCCCACATTCCATCTATAGCCTTTCAAAAATAAATCTCTACTCCAATAAATACTTCTCCAGGCGAGCGAGGGATTGTTACCAAGGGATGTCGTTAAAAAATAGTCTTGTTTATAATACTTCCCCTTCAACAATCTACTAAGTAAACTATCAGGATTTCTAAGAATTCTCCAGCTATGCTTAGCTAATAACGCCCGATTGAAGATATTAAGATTTCTAAACCCCAAACCACCTGAATCCTTACTTTTACCCAACTTATTCCAACTCAACCAATGAGACTTACCCTTATTAGAATTTTCGCCCCACCAAAATCTAGCACACATTCTTTGAAGATCCTCATTAAAAGACTTTGTCAAACGAAAACAGCTCATAATATAAGTAGGAATCGCTTGACCAATAGCTTTAATCATCACCTCCTTCCCTCCTCTAGACAACATTTTACCTTTCCAATTCTGTAAACATTTTTCAAGCCTTCCTTTGATAGAATGAAACAGAGCTTTCTTATTCTTACTATTTTGCGAAGGCATTCCCAAATGAACCACAAGGTTCTCATTGATCTTAACCCCCAAAAGACTACTCATCGCATTCTGCTCTCTTTCACCCACATTACCGCTAAAAAGAATTGCAGACTTTTCAAAATTTATTGTTTGGCCTGAGGCTTTCTCGTAACAGTTAAGAATCTCTTTTATCTTCAAACAATCATCTTTACTAGCCCTGAAAAACAACAAACTATCATCAGCGAAAAAGAGATGAGAAACTGAGGGACATCGATTGTTAATTTTAAAGCTTATGAACTTATTCATCTCTTCTTCTTTTTTAAGAAGAAGAGAAAGCCCCTCAGCACAAATAAGAAAAAGGTAGGGGTTAACATTTCCTTTAGTCATGGGGCAGAAAAATTTTTGGGAGTGTTCGAGGCAAGAGGAAATGAGAATACACGAAGAATGATTAACAAATATAGTAATTCTAATAATCATATAAAGAAAATTATGCTCTACCTACCTCTATGGTTTGATTCTTTGTCCCAAATACTCCCTTTAAGACCAACTTTTTTTAGGAAGGTAATGATCCTATTTGACATTAGCTATTCAAATTGGTATAAATTTTTGTTCAATAAACACTCCAAGGATACTTTTGTATGAACATGTAATAAGCACAATAAACTCAAGATCTTTTCAATTAAAAAATGTCATTAAATTACAAAAGAAAGATATTTACTAGCCATTGATTAAGGTGGTAATTATGGGTTTTTTTTTTACAAGCACATACTTTCATTAATCAATCAAAACAAAATAGAAAAAGAATTAACTTGGACTCGACCCACAATTTAATTTGCGATCGAACAAAAGAGAAATCAAAGAAAAATAACATTCTATCAAAGAGAGAAGTTCTCGTACAATGATCCTAATACATAAGAAGTAATAAAACTTTAAAAAAAATATATGAAAATTCAACATTGAAAATGTTGAAAATGTTTATTAATTATTATGTCGTCCTAACCAATTCAATGTAAAAAATGATCATTTTTTATGGTATGAAAAAAAAAGCTCAATGAAAACATGCTTGTTTTGTTTGTCTTCTCCAACTATGTTCACATAATTATTAGTAGAGTAAATAAAGCCAAATTTATGAAAATAATTAGGAGAAATAGTGTTAACCAAGTCAGACAATAACTGGTTCTTAAAATTAAATTTCTTCAAATTGGGCAATGGGGGGTCGTTTTCTTGGAATTTTATTATTTGGAAACTTCCTTCAAAACTTTTGTAATTGGAGAGAAGACCTTTTGTGGTTGAAACTTGGAAACCCCTAAGCCCATTGAAAATAGAGATGTCCACGGGGCGAGGCGGGGTCGGGGAATGGTTTCCCCGTCCCCGCCATAAAATTCAATCCTTGTCCTCGGAAAAATTTCCGTTTTTTTCTCGAGGATCGGGACGGAGATTCCCTGCGGAGATTTTTTTTCAATTTATTTTTTTTCTTTTTCATTTTTTATATATTTTTTGAACAAAAAATTAAAAAAAAAAAAAAAAACTAGATTCTTTTAGAAAGTATTTATGAGTTTCAACTATAATGTTAGTTATCAAAGAAATTATTCTTCTGTATAGATAATATCACAAACAAATATATATTTATTTAAAAATTAAAGGAGTAGAATTAAGAAAAATATTTTAAAAAAAAGATAAACGGGGCGCGGATCGGGGAATCGGGACGGGGAATACAATCCCTGTCCCCGGCCCCATTTAGCCAACGGGGTTTTTTCTCCCCCATTCCCGACACCGTTCTCCGCCTAATCACGGATTCCCTGCCCCGTTAGAAGTGGGTCCTCGAGGGAAAAATAGACATCTCTAATTAGAAACGGCTAAAAGTTTCTTAAGTGTGAGAAAGAGGATGAGAAATTTCAACCAATAACTCTAGATCATAAACATATATTTTGGAGTAAGGGATCAAATTATAGATAATAATTTTTCTTATCCACTCTAATTCTACTAACAAAATAAAGAGATGAAGTATAAATAAGAGTGATGATGGGAAAAATAAACAAAACCCCCGAAACAATTTTATCATCGAACATCGGGTTGAAGAGAATGAGAGGTTGTCTTGCAAAGCAAGAGGAAGAAGTGCCGGACAACGATTGAAATAGATTTCAATCAATCTCATTATTGACTTCAATCAATGTTATTGATTGACTTCAATAGATGATATTGATTGTAAATATGATAAATATAAGATTACTTAAACAATAGCACACTAATTCAAAACAATCATTGTCGACGATTAATTTTAATCAACATCATTTATTGGTTTTAATTAATATTATCAAGGGACTTTAATCGGTATAATTGATTGACTCCGATCAATGTAATTTCTCCCAATACTTTTATAAATGGATATTTGTGTAACTTTTTAAAAAAAAAAACTATTTTCCAATTTTGCAAAAGCCTCTAAAATTATTAATTACCCATGGATGTAGTAGAGAAATAAAAAGAACACTCAAAAAGTGAAAAAAGTTTAATAAAAATTATAAAATAATCACGAATAAAAACAACATCTAACTCGGAAAAAAAGAAAAAGAATTTCCAATTTCCTTCGCCCAGAAGAAAATAAAAAAAAGAAAAACTATAAAACGATGGCTTGAAGAAAAAAAAAAAAGATTTTCCAGTCAATCAATAGGCCTCCATATTTCCGAAGCTCAGAATTTACCTCATCGGAAAAAATGGCCGGCACGGCCACATCTTCGTCGGCCGGCGGCAGTTCCAACATCATGCTCGCCATCTTCGAGAAGAAAACCACTCAGATCGATCTCTACCGTCCTCTCCGCAACTTCATCGCCTTCAATTACTCCGAACGCGACGCCCAAAACCTAGAAGACGATCTCCAAACCCTAAAGGACTACCGCTCCGATCTGGAGCGCCAGTCCGATCCTTCCCCCACCGCCCGCCGCGATCTCCTCCAGAGCTACTTCAAAGCCCTATGCCTCGTCGAGACTCGCTTCCCAATCTCCCCCGACAAGGATCATGTCAACGCCATCACCTTCGTTTGGTTCGACGCCTTCAAGCAGAAGCTCAAGGCTTCTCAGCAGAATATCCACTTGGAGAAGGCTGCGGTTCTGTTCAATTTGGGCGCCGTTTACAGCCAGATTGGTCTCTCGTTCGATCGCGCTACTGTCGAGGGGCGGCGCCAGGCTTCGCACGCATTTATTGCGGCGGCTGGATCGTTTGCGTTCTTGCGAGATAATGCGTCTACCAAAGCTTCGATTGGTGGCTCCACGACTGTGGATGTTTCGGTTGAGTGCGTTGGTATGTTGGAGAGGCTGATGTTGGCGCAGGCTCAGGAGTGTGTGTTTGAGAACACCATTGCGAAAGGTAGTACGCCTGGTGTTTGTGCGAAGATCTCTAGACAGGTGAGTGTTTGATTTTGCAGAATGTTATTTGTTCTTTGTTTGTTGATGATCAATTCATATTTGTTAATGTTGAGAACACTATAGATTGACAACCCAGTTGAAGTTGTGAACTGAATTACTTCTCTAATTTTCACTTGAAATTGTAGCTTTACTTAGGTAAGAAACAAATTATATCTTGGGATAGGATCTGTAATTGATTGAACAAGTAGAAGGATTTAATGCATCTGTTCTTGTTATTTGATAATTTCTGATCTGGATGTATTTGTCGCCGGTTGTGGATTGTACCTTTAGAGGTTGCTATTTAGAATCTGTTTAAATAGTTTGTGATTGATGCATTGGCAGGTTGGTTTGTATTATGAGGAAGCTTTGGCAGCCCTCAATGCCCCACCTCTTAGCCAGCATTTTGACAAGGCCTGGATAGCTCATGTGCAGCTGAAAGCGGCTCTGTTTTTTGCTGAAGCTTGCTACAGGTACAGTTTAGAGTTGCACGAGAAAGAAAATATTGCTGAGGAAATTGCTCGGCTGAAGAGTGGGGTTAGTGCTTTAACTGAGGCTAAGAAGTCGTCAAAAGGTGCAGCAGCACAGCTTATTGATGCTATTAACAAGTTAGAAGCCAATCTTAACCGTAATTTAGAGAGAGCTGTGAAGGAAAATGACAGAGTCTACCTTATGAGGGTTCCTAATCCTAGTACTCTACCACCTCTCCCAGCTTTCTCAATGGTGAAGTCAATGGCAATGAATGAAGTGTTGGATGCAAGCAAGTTAAAGATGTTTGCTTGTCTTATTCCAGATAGCAGTGCAAAGGCTCTTTCCAGGTACACTGAAATGGTTGATGACATTATACGAACGCAAGCTGAGAAATTACAACAAGCAAGTGAACTCACCCGAGTAAGGCTCAAGGAAATGGACCTTCCAGAATCTATTCTTTCCTTGGAAGGAAATTCTTCACTGCCAACAGATCTTAAAGAAGATGTTGAGGCAGTGCAAATTAGTGGGGGCCCAGTAGGTTTGGAGGGTGAGATACAACAACTCAAGGATCTAAGAAGAGTAAACGGCGAAATGCTAGTGCAGATCGAGGAGCTCCTGGAGAAAGAAGCAAGGGAGGATTCCCAATTTCGAAGTCAATTTGGGACTCGGTGGACTAGGCCTCAGTCCAGTACACTGACAAAGAACATACAAGATAGATTGAACAGATTTGCAGGTAACTTGAAGCAAGCTGCAGAAAGTGATTCTAGGATTGAGCGTTCAGTGAAAGATCATTCAGCTCTCATGTCAATTCTTGATCACCGTCCAGTATGTTCTGTTCATATTCTAATTTTCCTGTTCATTTCTTGTGCTCTCTCTATCTCCTATTTCTCAGTTCTTTGCAAGTGCCTGGCTTACTTTCTTTTTCAATAGAGAAATGATCACCTCACTGAATTTGTAGCTCATATCATTCTTTTAATATATTATTTGGTGAATTTACTATGTACTTTGTGACACAAGAAATAAGCTCTTTGTGCTTTCTTAAAAAAATTGTCATCTACGGTCTACTTTCTTCTTGTCATTTGATGTAACAATCGTTTACTAAGTGCATGTTTTTTAGTTAATTAGTATTATTGCATTTTATCTCAGGTTGAGTCTGCTCTCCCAACTCTTGCTAGGCCGATTATGTCTTTGGATGCGAATGAAGATGCCATTGTTGGGGCCCTAAAGCAGAGCTTGGTACCTTAATTCTCATTATTCTTTTTCATACCTTCTGTTTTCCCTTACCTAGTTTTAAATTATTTTATCTAAGTGCTTATGTATAAATAATTATTGTACGATGAGTTTCTTGACCACTAGATTTTGTAAGGTTAGTAGCTCTCAGTTTTAGCTCTGACAGAAGTTATGTTGCTAGTAATTGCTGGACGTAAAACAGAAGTCTTCAATTAATTTTTCAGTTTGTCAAATGCTTGTTTTTGTTTTGTACACGTATATGTGAATGAATTTTCTCTGACCCAATGGTCAAAAGAACAAGTTGTAAATCGGTCTTTGAAGTTGTAGGTTGAATCCATGGGGCTCCTAGAGTTTTTTTTTTTTTTTTTTCAATGTCAAATATTGTAGCCGTAGGGAAAGGTGGTTATCCTTTGAGATTAGTTGAGATCGTGTATGTAGTTCCAAACACCCACCAGTTATGGAAGAAAGCCACACATTTCGAAAACCTTGAAATTTAGGTTGACACATTAATAATTAATTTTGTTTAATGTGTATAGTAATTGTTGCATGCTCTATCATACAGAGGCATTTGGAAAATCTTGGTGCTCAACGAGCTGGTCTTGAAGACATGCTTAAAGAGATGAAGAGGAAGGTATAATGTCTGCACTTTATTTCTCAACATATTGGCTTTTCAGTCTAATTGTCTTGCACTTAAGGGGATCAATTTCATCTGTTGCTCTGATTGATCTCAATAGCTAATGAGGCTCACCGCTCATGATTTCACTTTTTACTTTTTGGTATAAATTATTGTTTTTGCTAAAATGAAAGAAAGTGAAGGAAAAGATTGGATGAAAATTGCTACTTAACCAATGAAGCGGAATGGAATAACTAAACCAAGCGGCATCTTTGTCACTTGAGTGTGTATGTATGACTTTTGAGAACATGTATATCGTGACAAAATCTAGAAAGGGGAGGATTTGTAAGGATACCGATATCAATCTTCTGTAACAATTACTCACAAAGATGTCCAAAGTCCATCACAATATAGAACACAATAATGCTGAAAATACTGATTGATCTTCAATATTCAGCAGTGAACTTCATTAACATAACAAGAAATAGAAATTCCAATATGCACTGGAAAACGATAACAACGAGCCAACCACCAGTGAGTTCGAGGGCACCGAAACCTGAAACCACTCCTTCAACTCCGTAGACTTTACCCAAAAATAAGGCTAACTAATCCTCACCCCACTAGCTTTTTTATAATCACAATTTCTCTCTCTCTTACAAAATATGCACCACCCTAGGATTTCCCCTATTTTCCCTCTCTAAATTTTTTATGAACTTCTATGAGAATTGGGGTTCTTACAGATGGATTAGGAACCAAACCTAGGCTTGGGTTAGCGGGATATGAAAATTACTCTCCATCTGGAACAAAAGAAGCAGAAAATGATAAATTTCTCCGGAATTAGAAATATAAAAAGGCACTGTAATTACCTTAAATCCTCAAAAGCCTTCAAAAAGAAGATAAAAAAAACGAAATGAACCTGTTGAAACCAGATCCCAAATTCCCAATGAAACAGCCTCAAGGGAGGGGTTATGAAGAACTACGAAAGAAGAGTCTTTCTGTCACTGATAATCATCAAGTTGTAATTACAAATGAAACTATTGTGGTTTAAGTACCATCAAGAGGAAGCACTTCACACTCATAGAAAAAGGGTAAAAAATCTTTGATATCTCTTCTTCCGTTACCCATGATGGCCAAAAGACAGCTCTGGCTGCACAATTTGATAATATTTTGGCCTTACCTTCAAATACCAACCTGCTAGAGCAGCCTCCATTAGATGGTCATTTATGTTTTTGAGAGGCAAATGAAATTCATTCATAATGAAGTACCCAAGCTCTAGAAGCAAAGGAATATTGAAGCAAAATATGATCCATTGATTTGCCCTCTCTGTGACAAAAATAACGAACCAAAGGGGATAGAGACCAATTTTGGAACTTTCTCTGGAGCGGATGTCGACAGTGACACTTCTATATGTAGCGCATATAGCATATATTGCTAATTGTAAGTGTCCTAGTTAAGTTTTAGGGTTTAGGTAATGAGAAAAAGGTTGTCGTTATCTAGGATTGAGGTAGAAATCTTCCTAAGTATTGAAATTGATTGACTCTAAAAAACTAAAAAGATAAAATACAGGTTTATTTTTTATTTTTTATTTTTTTATTTTATTTTATTTAAAAAAAAAAATACAGGTTTATTTAGGTGAATCAAATTAAAAGAATTTAGAAAGTTAAACTAAAAAGATAAAATACAGGTTTGGATCTCATTTTGGTAGAACTCTAAAAAACTTTCAGCTTGGTCCTATTTTAATGTCCAAACTTTAGAAATGGTTACTTTGTATGCATGAACCTTCAAAAGTTTTTTTAGATGAAGATACCAAACTTTCGTTAGGAATCCCCCTATAAAAACGGTATCCAGTCTAGAGTTACACCTAAAGGACAATTTCAAAAAATCGTAGTGACTGAAGCCCTATAAGAAACATTGAATTTAATGAGAGCCCAAACATCCTCAAGTTCTCTCTAACCCTCTAAAATTCTATTGTTTCTCTCACCTCAAAGAAACCACAAAATAACTCAAATCTCTAACTTTCACAAAAAAAAATCCATTTTTCATTAAAAGTACTCTCTGATCATACCTCTACAGCTCCTTGGATGCATCAATACCTAAGAAAAAGCCTTAAAAAACAAATTCCAAATTTCAGAAGCTATCAACGAACATTGCTGCGCTGCACTACACTGGAAATTTATATTTTATTTTGGTTTACTCTCAAATTTCAGTATAGGTATGATGGTAATAAGTTATGGGAGGGTAGTTTGAATGTCGGTACCGCACACTTTTTATCTTTTTGATGAAAGCTGGTTTCTCATAATAAAATAAACTTATATTTTATTTTGGTTCTTTGTTCTCAAATCTCAGTATTGATATGATAGTAATAACTTGTGGGACCATCTGGTAGCTATTCTAAGTTGTCAATGGCTTTGAGTTGATGTATTTTTCGAACCAATGGTGACCTCGTCTCTTTTATGATGCTTCAGGATGATATACTTCCAAAGTTGATGACATCAACAGGGTCATACGAGGATCTTTTCAGGAAGGAGATATCCAAATATGACAATATCTGCGATGAGATTTCTCAAAACATCGATGCCCAAGAGCAATTGTTATTGCAAATTCAGGTTTGTTTCTCAACCTTCTGTCTTAGCACAATCATTTTCAATTATTTTTTATAACCAAGAAGTCGGAACTTTGCTCCTCTATACCCGAGGTACCCATACCTGCCACAAGACCCCGACCCGTGATACATCAAGGGTTTTTATTTGTAAGCATAGCCAAGCATAATTTTTTTTTTTCAATTGAAATTATTGTTTTATTAAATCCTGAAGATATGAAACTTCTCTTTTCAGTAAGGTCTCTCATAAGCTTATCATAGAATTCATAATAGACTCCCTTCATTTTAATAATGCTTTCTATTGTTCTCATTTTTTGAATTATATCAATATCAAGTTAGAAATATTATTCACTAATGCTTGTCTATACAAAAGTCGAAATTATTGTGTATACAAAGTTAAGGATACTACATTAATCTTTCCAAAATCTTTCTGCTTCAATATTTTCGTACAAATTTGCTCTCTCATTACATGAATAATTATGAAGCTACCAGAAAATTACAATGATTATTTTCGAAAATTAGGAAGTTTCTAGAAAAGAGAAGTACACTGATCTGTTATTTTTCTATAGGCTAACAGTTTAACCTTAGATTTTTTATGAGGATTGAATACATCTGTTACATTTCTTTTCTTTTAATTTTAAAGGGTCGTTTAGCCCAAACTCTTATGTATTTTTTCATTTGTCTTTCTGATTTTGGTTCTTAAAACCTTATCCACTTTCATTTATAATCTAAATTTGCTTACTTCTAAATGTAAATATGAGTATATCATCATGATCACATTTTAATTTTAATCCTCTAGCCTTCTTAGTATCACCGTGTACATCGTTAAGCAATATGCTAATGATGCAGTCATGTTGTTAGGAAATTGATGACACGACCTCTTATTATGCAATCATATGCCATGACATCTAGGGCAGGATACTTGCTCCAGTCTCCTGATTTTATTATTTTCAATCATATGATTTATATACTTGATTGGAATTAGTAAATGATTTTGTCATTATTTTTCAGGGCCAAAACAACGAGTTTTCTGCTATCTTTAATCTAGAAGATTACAAAGGTATGTTTTGTTTAGTTGGATTGATCAACCATATGATCTTTCCCTCATACAAATTAGAGATTGTACTTTTTTTTAATATCCGTGACTGTCTGGGCCAGCTTTTGTGCATCTCGACTAATGTCACGGGATATACCGCCTGACTCTACAACATTTAGATGCCAAGGAAATCCGTAGGAAATTAATTCCTTGGTAGGTGGCTACCATGGATTGAACCCATCACCTTAAGCACCTCAAGACCCCCCTTTAATCACTAGGCCACTCTATGATGATTAAATTAGAGATTGTACTTTTTGAAACTTAAATTCATGGTTATGGATGTAATTTACGTATGTGAAGAATTATTCTCTTTCTAGTTTCTTGTAAATTGGATGGCGGGTAAAAGCTCTTTCTTTTTTTTTCTTTCCTTTTCTTACTCTCGGTGTTGGGAAATTCCTCAGGTAAATTTTTGCTCCCTTCTCGTGTTTTTGGTTTTTTTTTTTTTTTTTGAAAGGTCAGTGATTTGATTTTAGTTGTATTTATAGGCTAATTCAACTGCTTCTATTTGTTCCGTAGCTTCTGATTTAGAATGTGCTAATCGTTTCGTTTTATAGTTATTTTCTGTTTTTTTTTTCTCTGGCTTCATTCCCTTCCTTTCTATTTGTCTAGCATCCCGTGAAAGATGCTACAAACAGATTCAAGCTGCAATAGCCAAGTATAGAGAAATCAAGGACAACATCAACGAAGGATTAAAGTTTTATGTGACTTTGCAGGTAAGAAAATACTCGACCTTCTTCACTTCCAAGTGTTACATTAGGCTGATGTTGGTTGGTTGGTGGTGGTTGAGGATTTTTTTGTTTGTTTGTTTGTTTGTTTTTTTTTTTTTTTTTTTTTTTTTTTTCTGGTTTAGCCCCCTTAACTTTGATGTTTGTGTCTAAATTTGTGAACTTCAAAAAGTATCTAAAAGGCCCATAAATTTTCAATTTTGGGCAATTAAGTTCCTATAACTTTCAACTTTGTGTCCTATTCGTAGTACATAACTTTTATCTTCCAACATTTTTTAATTGAATTGAAAATTTAGGACCATCACACAAGCTTAAAAGTGTAGGTCGTGTTTGTTAACCATTTGGTTTTTAAAATTTAAGCTTTTCTTATTTTGTTATATACTTCTTACCTATGTTTTCAAAAAATAAACCAAGTTTTGAAAACGAAAAAAAAAAAAAAAAGATTTTGAGAACTTGGTTTGTTTTTAAAATTTTGGTAATTTTGGAAAAAACAAGCTTGATTTAAAAAACGTAATGGTTATCAAACGAGGAGTCTATGTAAATAATTTTGGAGAAAATAGTTTGAATTTCAAAAACTAAATAGTTATGAAAAAAGCGTTAGAAAATGAAATTGTAATTTAACATTTTTTTTCCTCTTTAGTATGTCGCATCTTTGAACTGGTTTGACACTGGACGTTGTTGAAAGAAAGGTAGTAATAGGCATATCTTTCCATATCAGTTTTCTTTGATCTAAGATGTAAGATTCAACTTTTACTTGACAGGATGCAATCACAATTGTGAAGCAACAATGCAGCGATTTTGTGATGACCAGAAACATCCAGTGCCGTGAAATGATGGAAGATGTCCAAAGACAAATGGCTGGCCTCAATTTTCAGGACACTAAAAACTCAACTACTGGCTACAATAGTAACTATTCTTCGGTAGGATCTCACCCTCAACGGTCCCAGCACTCGCCACAAACCGATGTTCGCCCGCCGCCGCAATCTTACTACCAACCACCTCACGAGCAGCCGCCCGTTGGTGGGTATGCTCAACCCCATTCTCAATCCCATCCTCAACCTCATCCCCAACCCCATCCGATGTATAGCTCCCCACAGCAGCCACCCCCTTACCACTCTCCTCCTGCACCGGGTTCGAGTCCGTACTCGCCACACCCTCAGTCAACTCAACAACCTCCAACGAACCATGAGTATGGACAGCCTGCATATCCGGGGTGGCAAGGGACATACTACAATGCTCATGGTCCGCAGCCTGGACCTATGCCTCGGCCTCCTTACACCGTCCCAAACCAGTATCCACCACATCACCAAGGCGGTTACTACAAGCAACAATAATCAAAATCTCAGAACTTCTCAGCTGTATGTTTTGTCTGGTAAGAGGTTTTGTTTCAAAACATTTGTTCCATCTTTCGGATGGATTTTATTTTAGATTATCTTTGACTCAGCTTTCATGTTTTCCAATCTTTGGTTCTTCTCGTCTATTTGTTTTCTGAATGCATATGGTGTGTATTCTATTATAGTTCAGTCGAGAATTTTTTCTGTACTGTATAGATTACTATTTTTCTTGAGTTGTAAAGTACAATAATAAAAATGTACTGGAAAGAGTTTTATTTTATTATACTTAAAACTCTCTTTGCTACATCTTGTTTTAGGATAACAATGATTAATTAGATATAATTTCAAATTATCTTCTATTTGTCACCATAAGAACATGTATTCCGTCTTCAGATTAGTCTCTTTCCTTCAAATATTTTGTTTCATTTCTACTCAGAAGTCCATTTCTCACCCTCCTATGTAATTATTTTGGTTTTTGAAAATTTGTTTTTTGTTTTGAGAGGTTGCTAGAAACTCAAATAGTTTCTTAGGAAAAATGAAACCTAGTGTAGAAAATTGTAGTGAAATGATTATGAAACAAGCACCACTTTTTAAGAGCAAGAACAAGAAAAAAATATCAAATGATTATCTTTCATAGTTTAATTCACTTGGATTAATGTTGTCAGCAAAACAAGACCTAATCAAAGTTAATTTGAACCAATTAACAACCTAATGGAAACAATGAAGCAATTGTCCCTCATTTTCTTAGGAAACAATCAATGAATGTTTTCATTGCAATTATGGAAATTTGCAAAGTGCCAAAGTTGTTTAAAAACATTTTTATAAAACAATGTTGGTTAAAATCTTAAAATATTAGTTTGATTCTTATAGTTCTAGATCATTTCTTCGATCTTTTCAGATATTTTAATTTCTTTGCAATTTTAGTAAAGTTAAAATTTCTAAATTTTCATGTGTTCGATTAGATAATATGGAGTTCAATCTTAAAACTAATTAGCAATAATTATGGAGTTCAATCTTAAATTTTCATGTCTTATAAGAGAAGTAATTCATATATTTTATATATATTGTTATGAGGTCTTTCCTCTTTCCTCTTTTCGATGTGGGATTCTTAAAATGTTTCTCCCTCAATTCTCTACGTTTTCAAATCCTATTTTCAATTTCTTCTTCTTTCCCATTTATTTTTAATTTCTCACCCATCACAAATCTCAACACTAATTACACTACATAACTTTCTCTTTCCCAACAATTGTAAAATTCCTCCCTTGGCCACTAGATTTTTCTTTAACAATTTCTAAGGTCTTGGTAGCTTCTTCAACTACCTTAATATTAATGTGTAATAATGTAGTCAAATGAACCTTAAACTTACATTAGAGTCACTATATATAGATATATTATGGTTGCATTGGGTGTGACACATTGTGCTTCCACCCCCTCTCTTCTTCTATGAATGACTTCTTCCTTCCACCTCAATATTATAGCACTAACCATTCAAACACTTTAAGATGAATTTAAACCTAAAAAAATAAATTATTGATGACTCATATTATAGAAGGGGCATGTAAACTTGAGAGAAAAGTGGGTCCAAAATGTAAGGCATTAAGAAGACAAAGACAAACACATTGTCCTTGTATGGATAAGAGAACAACCCAAATCATGGGTTTTCCAATCCCATGTTTCTTTGAACATAAATTAAACCACACACTTGGCCCCACTCTAGTTCCCCAATACTGCAACATCATCATCCACGTAGGATCCCAATCTTTGTCATCACTATTTTGACCCGACCCTCAACCACAAAATTATTTGAGGAGACTAGACTTGGAACTTGGAACAATGTGGCTCATGAAATTCATACAATTGATCACCATTTATAATATTAACAATATTGTCAAAGATTCAAAATGGTGGAACGAAATAGAGAGCACCATTTATTAAATATATGGCAATTTTTAACAACATATTTTATGTATGTAGTATAGCATCAAAGTTACCTTTTATTAAAAAAAGAGAAAATTGCACCACCTATAAACTATGATGTTTGTAATAATTACATCCCTGAAATTTGAATTTGATCAATTACCTTCTCTCAAGTTTAATAAGTGTTGCAATTAATCATCTATGTCTAATTTAAGTAAGATAGGAAAGGATAAAATTGTCATTTAGAATAAAAAAAAAATTATCTCACCTCATTTACCTTTTTCTTCTTTTTCTTCAATATCTCTTTCTTAATTTCATCCACCTCAAATTGATTTTAATAACTATTGACCCAACAAACATGTAATACAGAAAGAATATCAAACAATTTTTTGATGGTGTGAAAGCAAAATTGATGATATAAAGTTTGAAGGACTGCTTGACGAATCTTAGTGAATATACTAAATGAATTTGAAAACATATTAAATAAAATCCAACTTTCAAAATGTCGAAGGGGAAATATGGGGTCTCGTTTATTGATGGTTGGAAATAATAATACAAATCGGTAATGGGTCTCGATAATTTTTTAATTGCCATCGCTCATTTTCTTTCTTCCCTATTGTCGATTGATTTTTGTTATCTCAATCACCGTTGTATTTTTAGCAAATTAGTGCAAAATTTTAGCATGGGAGTGTAGAAACAAGTGATTTGAAGTGATTTGAAGGAGAAGGTGAAACGTTTCAATCTTTCTTCTCCCGTGGGATTTTAGGAGTGCGAGATGCCTCTTTGAGTTCACTAATTTTGAATCGGATCTCAATTTTATTTTTATTGGACCGGTACTTGTTTGAGTTTTATGGACTATGATACTATATTAGAGAATATGTGATTCCACCTCAAAACTAATTGACAATGAGGAGAATAACTCATATCTCTTTTATATCGATGTGAGATCCTAACAGTGAGGTCTGAGATGGAAAGCCAGTTGGAAATTAGTGGATGAGATTAAGAAATAGAGATCAAAGAAGAAAAAGGTGGATGAGGTGAGACAACTTTTTCTCTAAATGACAATTTTAACCTTCCATATCTTATAGGTTAATTGCAACAAAGGTAATTGCAACATTTATTAAACTTAAGGAGAGGTAATTGATCAAATTACAAATTTAAAGGTGTAATTGTTACAAACACTATAATTTTTAAGGCGGTTAAAATCATCAACAATTTAAAATAGGCAACAAATCATAAATATAGCATTGTCCAAAGTATTTGATGTGTTGATTCATTTTATCTAGTGTAATGCGTTATTATTTTTATATATATTTTTTTATTAGTTTCATAGAAATGTGGTAAAGATGGAACTTTTAATCAAATAATACATATATGTATATATATATTAGTTCTTATGGTCCAAAGTTTTTTTTTTGGGCGAAAAAGATATTATTGCATTTTTTTTTTTGTTTTGAAATCAGATATTGTTGCATCTATCAAGTATAGATAGTATAATCAAATATATATGTTTTAGGCATATTAGATATACCACGAAGTTTTGCACAACCCATAGTTATGAGAGTAGTCTACCTATCTTATAAATATATACTTACATTATTTTTCTCCTTTTTTTTTTTTTTTCATATATGCTATAGAGATCTCCTCATATTTTTAACACAAATATTTGATGTATCCTTTATAATAGTATCTTTTTTGGGTTCATCAATTTTGCATTGAATCCTAATTTCATTTTATTACAAATACTCATTTGAGCTTTATGGGATAACGCATTAGACAACATAAACTTTTTCATCTTAAAATCAATTGATCATAAGATGAGTAATTTATATATCTTATATAAACTTAAATGTCATCTTATCTTTTAATGTGTGATCCTCAACAAACACAAGATGGTTAGTTGAAGCCATGATATCAATTGACTCAGTCTACCATGTGTGATACTCTAAAATGAATGGCAAAGCAACTAGTCAATAATCATATTATACGCATGATACAATTTAGCCATGAAGAGAAACACACACTAGTCTTTAAATAATCAAAATTCATGTTTGAACACACATAATTAGAAAATCTGTATAACTTCATGTCATGTAAGATTTTAAATTAGTAAGCATATGTATGAATTGGTTAAGTCAAACGAGGATGTTTTCTTCGTTTCCCATGTGTTGGGAGAATTCATATTAGGCATTTGTCTTATTTCTTAATTTTAAACTTGGCGAGAATTCCTTGATTTTAGATTGAATTTGCTTTTTCAAAAAAAAGAAAAAACTTTTAAATGTTAGAAATATATCATTCATAACAATTTTTTTGACTTTTTTTTTTGTTTCAATTTTATCCTTCATTGTCTCTTGAATGAAGATTATCTGTTGCACTAATTGAAGATAGAGATGTTCACGGGACAGAGTGGGGTTGGGGAATAACTTCCTCGTCTTCGTCCCCGCTACCACAATCAATCCCTGTCCCCGCAAAATTCACCGTTGCACTAATTGAAGATAGAGAGGTTCACGAGACAGGGCGGGGTCGGAGAATAACTTCCTCGTCCCCGTTTTTTTTCATGGGAATTCCTCCAAGGAAATTTTCCCCGTGTAATTTTTTTAATTCTTTTTTCATTTTTTATAATTTTTTTAAAATAATAATCCCAAATAATTAAATTTTGTTTAAAAATATCCATCAACTTTCAACTATATCCTTAACTATTAAGGAAAAATATTCATTTGAAAAAATAATTTCACCAACAAATGTTTTTTAGTCTAAAAATCAAAGAGTAGAATGGAAGAAAAAATATTAAAAATATATATATAAACGGGGCGGGGATCGGGAAAACGGGTATGGAGAATACATTCTCCGTCTCCGATCCAGTTCCCTGCTTAATCGAGGATTTTTCGCCCCGTTAGGAGCGGGTGAACATCTCTAATTGAAGACAATCTATGACACTAAATGAAAACTCTTTGTAACACTAATCGAAAACTGTATGTAGTATTGATTGAAGATTGTATGTGCACTATCAATTACATTGATTGGAGTCATCAGACATATAAGTTTTTTCGTCTTCTTATTAGGCTCACCATAATTTTGTGCTATGAAACTTTTTTTCTAAAAAGTTGTTATTCATAATTTCTTTTTTTATTATACAAAAAATCCCTCAAAACTAAAGATAATTGAATTTGTTTAGAGTTTATATAAATAAAATGAGGTAATTATAATGTATTGGTTTGATTTTTCAAAGTTAAATATATTCATCTTCTGTTAAAATTAAAGCATAAAATTGTGAGGAATGACAATTTGGTGGCCAAGAAAATGAGTACATATATAAGTGAAGTCAAGGTACAATATATTCAGCCACTCAAAATTCAAATAGGAAACAAGAAGTCCTAACAACCATTAAAGCCATGCATTTGTATGCTTTTAATTTAAATGCCTTCCAAAGTTTCAAACTTAACAATAGTCATAGCTAGCTCTTCAAGAAAATTTGAATATCAACTTATTTCTATTTTTAAAACATTGGTGAATAATGTAGACAATATTTTAACTTTTTTTAAAATGTATAGTAACTTACTTTTTTACTATAAATCTAACAATTATCTTTACATGACATAATAACTTATGATACAAATATTTAGCATTATTAAAAAAATAGAAAGTAGTATTTATATTATATATAAGGTGGAATAAGTCCCATACTTATTAGGATCAATTTCAATGACGAATGAGGAGCGAAATGGTCAAAATTAAAATGTAATAATTAAGCATAATGTAAAATTTAGATTGGAATTTGACTAATTCTTACGAGCAATTGCATAATAAGTTTGGTTATGTATTTTGGTCTAATGAACTCAACCCTATTTTCACGCAATTGGGAACTTTTGGTTTCTCTTGTTTTTGTTTTTGTTTTTGCTTGTTTTTGTTTTTTCTTATGTTTAATTTACTATATCGAAGTTTCCGAGTTCAAATTTTTTTTTTTAATTATATATTTTTCAATTGTCATTTGAATAAGATAATCAATGGAGAATGTTGCCCTTTTGATTGGACGATTTTAACTTATAGAATGAATTGGAAAGTAAGTTGTTTTAAAAAATATAGGATCGAAACAACATATTTACCATATTTCTTAGAATTGAATCCTAGTCCATATGAATTATTTAATTATAGGAAGAATCACAAAAAATACTCATAGAACTATAAAGTTGGTACATATTACAAGCACATCTTTGAATATTGATTTGATTAATCATCCAATTAAACTTATGAAATTGGCTCCTTGAATATTGTAGACCATGAAAAAACAAGTTATATAATCTATAAATAAATAAATAAATAAATATATATATATATATATATATATATATATATATATATATTTATTACAACCAAAATTTCTCAAAACTGTAGAATTATTTTCTCCTTAACCCAAATTTTCGTTTCAAAGTTTTATTAGAAAAATTTCATAAGTTAATATTAGTTGGAAACAAAGTAGATAAAGATAAATTCTAAAAAAAAGGAAGTATATAAAGATAAATAATTGGTTACCATCATTTTTTTTTGAAGTGTAGTTACCATCAATTAAATGTTAACATGATATGATATGCCTATTGTATATAATTTATGCATTGTTCATGTTGTTTGTATTTAATATTAATGTAAGTTATTTGTTATTTAATACATCAATATGAAGTCACGTAATAATACAAACAATACTAACTATAAATTAATAAAAATACACCTTTTAATTTTTTTTTTTTTCGGGTATACAACCATGAAAATAAAAATTTTAACGGATAATCTGTTGATATTAAAAATTACTCTATATTGTTTGAACTATAATTTTGTTCATAATATAATTAAAATTTAGAAATTGAAATTCGCTGACAAAATAATAGCTTAGTGGTATTAGTGCATACTCATGAATCAAAAGATCATGAGTTTGAATTTACCCACTCCTATTAAACTAAAAAAAAAGTATTAATTTTAGGGTAAAATATAAGTTTAGTCCCTATATTTGGAGAAAGTTAGAGTTTAATTTCTATAGTTTCAAAAATTAGAATTTAGTCCATATAGTTTGAAGAAGTATAAAATTTAGTCTCTATGATTTTAAAAACTAGAATTTAGTTCTTAAGATTTGATAAAATCTAAAAAATGGTGTTTGTTGTTTCTAATTGTTAACAAATTAAATATTTGAAAATTAGTTATTCATGTATCAACGATGAAATTATGAGTTAAGCGGCTGATATAACAAAAAATCATATCATTTATGCATGAATAATGAACTCTCATGTATTTAATACATCAACGATTACGTATGATAAAGACTATATTTTAGGTTTTATAAAAACATAGGGACCAAATTCTAATTTTTAAAACTATAAAGACTAAATTTTAACTTTCTTCAAATCATATGCACTAAATTCTAACTTTCTTGAAATCTTAGGCATTAAATTCTAATTTTTAAAACCATTGAGACTAAACTCTAACTTTCTTGAAATCATAAAAACTAAATTTATAATTTACCCTAAATTTTATCATCTAAACTAAGACGTTTTATTTATTCAGTATAAAAAGATAAAATAGGAAGATTTTTAATTCTAATTTTAATGAGAAAGTACATAACAATTACTATTCAACTACACTTATTAATATCGTATGGATTGGTGGGGCGTTGGTTATCAAATCGGTATTTAACTCTCATATTATTTGAGAGTAGTGTCCTTGATATAGGGTTTGTTGTCCTTTCCCCCTACTAAAAAAATTAATATTTTTGCTAGACATGAAATATTTTTTTTAAAAATAGCTATATTTTTTAAAATTAAAATTCTATCAATTATATAATAAAACATACCATATCAAGAAAAAGATGAAGCTATCTTTCTCTTTTTCGTTTAGAGAGACACAATCTCTCTTTTAGTTTAGGGAAGATCTTCGTGAAGATCGTCTGACGAGTGTTTGCGGGTACATTATTGTGTGTTTCTTGGATTTTCATAGATCTATGAGGAGAGATGGGAGAAGACTTTTGTGGAGCTCTTCGAAGTTAATGGAGTTCGGAGAGAGCTATTTAGGGCGTGTGGGGGAAAATGAGCTGGATTTAGAAGGTGGTGGTCAGAGATACGTATGGAGTAGATGCTTCTCAAGCGAAGAGTTCAAGGTAGGTGAAATGAGAATAGAGGTTGGGGTTCGTGTTAAAAGGAAAAAAAAAGGGTGATGTGGGGCTCGAAATGGAGAGGAAGGAAGGGACTGGGAAAGCTATAGCTTCCCTTTCGACTGTGGGAAACGAGGTAGGAGGAGAATGAAAGAGAACCAGTTAGAGGAAGAGAAGAAGATGGTGTTTGAGACGGAAAATCAGAGTCACAACTACCCTTGATTCGAAGATGGTTCATCGAAGCAGTAGTTTCAAGGAGTAAAAAGGCATACCACGAGTAAGAAGGGCTTATTGTTGTAGGTTTCTCCCCTTGTTATCTCTGACAAAGGGCACAAAGCTTGCTGGAAAAGATGAGTTCTCGAAAGAAATGTTGCTAGAGAGGACATGTGTCAAAGGTAGTTGTGGGCAGCTGGCGAGCTATAGGCTCGAGGTGAGGCCAATTGTCCTACATTTAAGGGTGGGGCGATTCATAGGGGTTTACGTGAACTGGTCCATTTATCAAACTGATTTAGTTTTTGAATGAGCCAACTTATTTCTCCGAACCAGTTTGGTTTGTAAACCGAACCAGATCTATCGAATCGGGCTGCTCGTTGGTTCGATTCTCACCCCTCCTAACAATTTATTTGGGTACCGTATCTATGTTTTAGTAGCCTTATTGTTAAGGTTTGTGGGGTTGTTGTTTTGAACTTTTTAGGGTTAAGTTCAAATGACTTTTGAGAGTTCGTTTTGATAAGAAATTTATTGGTAAAAGTTCTGCTTATTAGTGCTTGGTTTGGTCGTCTCGAGGGAAGGCTAGACAAGTTTTATGTCTTTCCTCTTTTTAACTTTGGCGGGCTCACACACCTTAGTATTCTCAATGTTCCAAAGATTATCTTCCAAAGTGTATCGAAAGTCAGTATTGACAATGTTAGATTTGCCTTTTGCTGAACTTGTATTTCATATGTAGTTGAGGCGTGGGTTTCAATCTTGTTCATTACTATTTAAAGTTTTATTACCAGTTAGTTGGCCACCTTTCAGATTATGGTTCGAGACTTTTGTTATTCTTGGAAGGTTACCCTCGTTTGTCGTTCTTCCTCATTTGTAAGGGTAGGTTGTAACATTTAATTTTACGAAGGGTTCTTGTTTCAAAAAAAAAAAACATACCATATCAAGATGAGATTGAGATGAGATTGCAAAATATAAAAGGTGGAGAAAAAGGGTCCATGGAGTAGTGTTTTTAAGGAGCAGCACCCAATCATTTCTTCCGCTGACTTTCTTTTTTAATTATTTTAACCGACAACCAAATTTCAAGGCACTCTTGGAAAATCTGCTCTGTTTATTCTTCTAAAATTTCCCCCTCTTTTCCTACACTCATCATTGTTACACGTGTCATCCATCAGATGGAAAAGCATTCAAATTCTTTGACTTTGACGACCATAGTCAATAAAACCCTAACCCAACTCTTAAACTTCCATATTTTTTTCCTCTTTTTCTCCATAACCTTTTCTTCAACTTAGCCCTTTATATATATATATATATATATATATATTTCCTTCTTTCCCTTTCTTCTTCTTTTTAATCTAATTCTCTCCAACTTTCCATGGCGGCTTTACCCTTCAACTCATTCGACTTGGATCTCTCCATTTCCATGCCTGGATTTGCTTCTTCGTCGCCGTCTCATCCATCTTTTGGTAAGCTCTTCATCCACCAGCACGGCAACAGTTATGATATATTAGTATTCTAAGATTTATTTGTCGATTTAGTATCTTTTCGAAAAAACAAAAAATTTATTGGTCGATAGTAGACTGTTCAAATTAGTTGTTCATCCTTTTTTTCTTTCTTTATTTTTTTTTTTACAAAAAACCATAGGATTTTTTTTAGAATGTTTTTAATTAAGTACAAGTTGGGAGAAGGGAACCACAAACCCTACAAAGAGGGTATTACTGCTCTCAAATAAATGAGAGTCAAATACTAATTCTTGGGATCGAACCCGTGACCTTGGTGTTGAACTGGATTACCACCAAATAATGAAACCATCAGGCCAACGATCCATTTGGTTCATTTTCAGAATGTTCCCTCACTCTTACATGTTGAAGTGGGATTTTGTGCAGTGAGAGAATTGGACATGAACAGGTTACCAGAGGCGGGAGCGGCGGAGGAAGAATGGGCGGTGGCAGCAAGCGTGGAGGAAGAGGAAGAAGGGAGCTGCATTAGTGGATGTAAGCCAAGGAAGAAGAAGCTTCGGCTGTCGAAAAATCAGTATCGTCTTCTGGAAGAAAGCTTCAGAATCAACCCTACATTAAACCATGTGTGTAAAATCAGCTGAAAATTAATTAATGAACTTTGAGTTAAAAAAAAATGACATGATTTTTTGTTTTTATTTTTTTAGAAGCAGAAGGAAGCTTTGGCTATGGAGTTGAAGTTGAAGCCAAGGCAAGTTGAAGTATGGTTTCAGAACCGTAGGGCCAGGTTTGTACTTATAATATTCCCTTCTTTTTTCATTTCTTATGTTAACTAATGAAAATTTCTTTTATTTTCACTTTCGTAAAATGGAAAAGCAAAAATATTTTTTTTTAACCATTTAAGGTCATATTTGAAGCACTTATTATTATAATCGAGAGTTATAGTAAAATAATAGTTTATTATAAACTGTATATTATAGGATACGTTATTATTATAATAAGATAAACAACGTTTGAGGTGCACATTACTATAATGTTTGAGGTGCGCATTACTATAATAAAGAAAATGAAATGGTTAGTCTCAAACCTGAGCATGTGTTATGTGAATGGCAACAAAAGTTATATGAAAGGACTATTAAATTTGATCCAGTTCACTAATTATTATAATTTGTCGACCAAACTTAGATTTAGTTATAATAAATCAAATTCGACTCCATACACGGCACCTGAAACATAACCTAAAATTTTAAGAACGTGTTTCAGAAAAGTAGATTAGAAAAGTAAGAATTGATGGCAGATGATTAAGCTAAATGAAATAATAAATGGAAGCTCAAAACAAGACTATACAAACATATGGACAAAAAGAGTAAGAAATCACATGATAAAAAAAATTAAGGCACCGTCTAAAAAAAACTTAGGTATATGAATAATGGAAATATAAAAATAAAAAATAAATAAAAAATACATTAAAAATTTATAAAATTTAACTAATACATGAGAGAAAAATGATATATTAAAGATATGACATATTATTATCGTAAGAAAAAGTACCCAACTATTACTCAAAAAAGAATAAGAGTTTTTAAATTTTCCTAGCAAATTTTAAGACCAATAAAGTGGAGGAATTTATTTGACAAAGTCTTTTTTTTTTTTGAATAAGCATGATGAACTTACTTGCAAATTATACGAAAGAAAAGTATTAACTCATGTTCTACCTTTTCACGACAATCAATCTTTCAAACCACAATATGGATAAAAGACTTTCTAAAGAATCACAAATCTATCAACATCAAAATACTAAGTTGTAAACTTAGATTTATTTAATATTAGTTAAATCCATAATACCAATCTTATATGGTTAGTTATTTAAACTTTCACTTCTTTTTGGATTATGCACACTTCCATAATTTCTTAAGACTTTTTTTACCACTAAAACACTTCGTGATAATTGATTCAAGTTATTTCTTATAAATTGAAAAACATTTATCGTTGATTTTTTTTTCTCATATAAAGTTTATTTATTTATTTTTTTAATATCTGTGACTGTTCGGACTAGCTTTCGCACACCTCGACTAATGTTACGGGACATACCGCCTGAACCTACAGCTTTCTCATGTAAAGTTTAATAATAAAATAAAAGGTTGTCAACAAGAATAATATGTCAATCCAAGTGATTGTATTTATAATGTCAAGATGTCATCAATTTGAACCTAAACAGTTTCAAATTCATGTGACATCTTGGCATCATCATCCAATCTAATTGTTGTTAACGAAAAATAAATTGAAAAACAAAATCTAAAATAAAATTTTAATAAATATTCAGGATAGTACTTATATGGTACAACTAATATGAAATAAGATGAGAGTCAAATACCGATTTTCAGAATTGAACTCATAACTGTGGAGTTGAATTGAATTTCAACCAATCAATTAAGTCAACACTTCACCAACTCTTCAGTTTTACTATTGCTTTGTTAGATAGCTATCTATCTTGTAAAATTAAATGAGTTTTGTATATATTGACTCGAAACTTAAAAGGAGAGTTAAAAGAAAGTCAAGAACTGATCGAATAATATTGTAGGAGCAAGCTGAAACAAACTGAGATGGAATGTGAATATATGAAGAGATTGTTTGGATCATTGACAGAGCAAAATCGCCGGTTGCGGCGAGAACTGGAAGAGCTGAGAGCCATCAAGGTTTCTTTGTCCACCGTGGCCACACCCCACGATGGACAGCCACCTCTTCCGACATCTACTACAACCACGTGTTCCCGCTGTACTCGCATGACTGCAGCCACTCTAACGTTCAATAAGGCTGACGTCATTGACATTGTTACCGCTGCCACTGCACCGCCACCACAATAGCATCAACCGCGGTTCGGTCCGCCCATGAGTTGCGGCAATAGCCAGGAGCTAACTCATCGGCCTAACAAGGACAGAAATGAACAAATAATTAACAAATTAAGGTTAGAAAATGAACATAGGCTGTTCCTTCATTGAAAAAAATAATGCATAGTTTTATTTGTTTCTTTTCTTTTTTCTAATTTTTTATTATTAGATATTGAAGTTGGTGAATTTCCTGACCTATTTACTGATTTATGTAAAAAGAAATAATTAAGTTATATATTGGTGGGGTGGAACCCAATTGAATTTAAGCATGCATTGGTGTGTTTGACTTGTAAAGTATGGATCATTGACCAAATCTTGTTGAAGGGTTCAAATACACTTATAATATATCAAGCACTAAGACTTTGTGGTATGAATGGTGGGTCAACAAAAAAAATTGATTTCACTCAAATTTTCAAAATTAATAGATTTGTTAGATATAAAATTGAATTATATGTTTAATATAATAAGTTACATGACTACATCAAGATATCAACCAACGAAATTACTGTATATTGATAAGGAGAGGTTGGCGATAACGATGAGAATGATAACGAAAAGGGAAATGGTCAACAAAGCTTTTCTTCCAACTTCAACCACAACGATCCAAGGCGACGGCATTCAATGAGGTTGGCAGGGATGATGACAAATGGGAGAGAAATGGAGTTGAGTATGGTAGTTTGAGGGCGAAAACTCCTAATACCACATGATAGATAGTTCAAAGTGAAAGATTTAGTAGCAAGAGATTTAATATATCCTCTAACTAGTGATTTATATTTTTATGCTTTATAAGTTAAAATTAGAAGATTATTTTATCTATAATAAAAGGGTTTTATTAATAAATTTTATTTGAATAGATACATTTGTAAATAAAAAAAATAAAAACAATTGTTCTTATAGAGAGGTTCAATTTTCTACCATTTTCGTTTGAACATGGTGTAGACCATATTTGAAACTATCTCTCGTGGGAGGCTATTTTCAGTATGGGTGGCAGAGTTGTTGAACAAAAACGACTCAATTTTTTAAGGATTTTTAAGTATGTTGGGTTGTTAATAAATCTAAATTATTAGTAGTTAAATAACAAAAAAAAAAAAAAACTAGATATAAGATTAGAGAAATATTTGTTCATTTCATTTCTATCACCAATCACTTAATAACGTCAATAGACACCTAATAACAAAAAAGTGATGGTTTGAATCCACACCTCCCAATTATTATATCCTAAAAAATATGTTCATTTTATTTTAATCAATTATTTATAAAAATCTGCAAAAACCACTTTTAGCTTGACATGCTCATTTGGGGATAAACCCCATTTAACGGGAACAAAACAATTTCCTCGAGTTAAATGGAGAAGGGGAACATATTCCTGACCTTAGCTTCATTTACGTTTCATGTTCATTTTTTAAAATTGATTTTTCTCTCTATTTTACACTTTTATTTTTTAGATGATAAATAAATGGTTGGCAAGATTATCTATTCAAATGAATATTTTTTTTAATAATTAATTATATAATTAAAACTTAATAGATTTTTTTTTTTTTTTGAAAATTTAATTATTTGAAATTATTATCCAAAAAAATATTGTAGGCTGGCCTGATCTCGAGAGAAATTATTACAAAAGACTTTAAATAAAGTAAACAATAAAAACTAAATTATTACAAACTGACAAAAGGCATAAAGTAAAGTAAATAGAAAAGGGATCTAATAATTACAAAATTACAAAATGAAAAAGCATAGTTGATAACGTTGAGATGTGTGGCCGACAGAAGGAATCGTCTTTTCTTCGTCTTCTATCCTACCCGCTTCCACTTTGAAGGCAATTTCAAAGTAGCCATCGATTATTTCGGGGTTTAGTCATGTCATACAGCCGTATCTTACACTCACCGCCAATGGACTCACAGCGCATGTTTTCATTATCGCGGCTTACTGCCTGGCACTTCCATGAGACTCTGTAGTCTTAAGCTGGATGACTTCCTAGATTGAAATATCGGGAGTTTAGGAGTAAATCCTTTCAAACGCCATACTGAGGCGTGTGGGTATTCTGGAAGATTGAGAAT
>JBBMKA010024988.1:0-26721 GCA_037833695.1 Sechiopsis laciniata | reverse complement strand
AGAAGCATGGGACACTTTAGAGAAAGTGTTCAAAGGAGCCGACCGAGTGAAGCAAGTGCGTCTCCAGACTCTTCACGACGAGTTGGAGAGCATAAAGATGAATGAGTCAGAAAGCGTATCTGACTACAGCATGCGTGTGCAGACGGTGGTAAATCAACTCAATCGCAATGGAAAAAAGCTAATGGATGCGCGAGTTGTTGAAAATTTTTTGAGATCATTGACGGATAATTTTGAGAATATGGTGTGCGCAATAGAGAAGTCAAAGGACTTTGCGACACTCACTGTCGACGAGCTTGCTGGTTCTCTTGAGGCACACGAGCAATGCAAGAACAAGAAGAAAGAGGAAACGGTAGATCAAGCGCTTCAAACCAAGGCATCGATCGAAGATGAAAAGGTATATGACTAAAACGCTAGATCAAACGCTTCAACTCTATACTAAAAGACACAAACCAAAGACCTAATAGCCCAACTGAGACCACAAATCTCTAGGGCAATCTAGGATACCTGCTCTAGGCCGAGGATCCTATGAGTAGAGACGCCTGGTAGCTAAGGGACCATAAATCCCACAGGTTTCATACTCACGGTGAGGGTGGATCCAGTATGCTCACCAAAGGGCCACAAACCTAACCACATACCTGGAGAGGCACCCTAGGCTACTAGTAAAATGTCGACAGGGCCATGAGCCTGGTGGGCCAACCATCCACGGAAACCCTGTAGGGAAGACCATAAGTTTCCCGTCGAGAACGTGCCAGCCACAAACCATGCACGTCCGCTTACTAGCATCCTCTATCCAGACTCCGTACCTCATTAGCGTCCAAACGAAGCAACCAAGCGGTGCATCAAATATCATGCAAGCCCCTAGTGGGACATAGGAACTATCATGCAAGACCGGCTCTATCAATCAACATACAGTAGTTCACGCATATCCAGATTATCAAAATAATCTACATGCTACATGCACCTCACAAACTCGACTAGAAGAACAGAAATAGCTTGGGTCAAATCTGGTCAATAGAAAAGTCAATGGGTCAAAACTCACCATTTAACCCAAGCTAAACAACCCTTTAAACTCTAAACCAAACGACCACTAAACTCATAACTAAACAACCATTAAATCCATATTTTAGATAACTTTAAACCTCTAGCCAAACAAGCTTAACCATTAATTACATATCCATAATCCAACAAAGAAACACTACCTATTCACAACTTGAGTAACTTTAGCCAAGAACCAAACAACTTAATCCACAACTCAAAATAAGCTTAAACCCCTAGCCAAACAAGCTCAAACCATAACTTAAATGATTTTAACACACTAGCCAAACAAATCTTAATTCACATTTTAAATGCACATAAACCTGCCAACAAACACCTCTATCCATGACTTGTATAAGCATGAACTCATACCAAACTGCCCTAAACCAACAAACAAATAGGGTCAATCCATCATTTAAATATCTCAACACTTGCAAACAAACAATCCTTATTCCTCATTTAAATGACTTAAACCTTGCAAAAAAAACAACCCTATTCTCAACTTAAATAACTTTAAACTTGAACCCTAAACATCCATCTTCTTCTTAGGGAATTTTTCTACCAGATTGAACACAAATACTTGTTCATTAGGGATTTTTTTGGATATGTTGAGCATTGCTTTATTAGGTCACCTATTATCTAATCGAGATAGATGGTCTGCTACAACATTCTCGTAACCTTTCTTATCCTTGATATCTATATCAAACTCTTGTAGAAACAGAATCCATTTGATCAGTCTTGATTTTGCATTAGCCTTGCTCATCAGATATCTTATAGTAGCATGATCGGTGAACACATTCACCTTGGATCCTACTAAGTGGGAGCAGAATTTTTCTAACACGTAAACCACTACTAAAAACTCCTACTTCTTTTAAAGCCCTATTAGCATAATAGATGGGATGGATCAGCTTTTCTCCCTTCTGACCCAAAATAGCTTCTATCGCATAGCCACTGGCGTCGCACATCAGCTCAAATGGCTTTTTCCAGTCAGGCGAGATCATGATAGGTGCAGTAGTTAGAGCCCTTTTCAATTGTCCAAACACTTGCAAGCAGCGCGAGTCAAAATTAAAGGGACGATCAGCTTCTAAAAGCTCGCACATAGGTTTTGCTATATTCGAAAAGTCTTTGATAAAGCATCTATAAAACCCAGCATGGCCTAAGAAACTGCGCACGCCCTTCACATTCTTTGATGGCTCCAAATTTTCTATTACTTCAATCTTTGTTTGATCAACTTCCATTCCATCCTTAGAGATTTTATGCAAAAAATAATTCATTCTCTTACCATGAAATGGCACTTTTCTCAATTAAGCACTAGGTGTGTTTCTTCACAGCGGTTTAACACTTTTTCTAGATTTGCTAAGCAATCAGAAAAACTATTCCATAACATCGTGAAGTCATCCATAAATACCTCCATGATGTCCTCGAGCATGTCAGAGAAAATAAACATCATACATCTTTGAAATGTAGCGAGGGTATTGCAGAGTCCAAATGGCATTCTTCTGAAAGCAAACGTTCCATAAGAGTAGGTGAAAGTAGTTTTCTTTTGATCCTTTGGATCAATTTTGATCTGGTTGTATCCTAAATATCCATAAAGAAAAAAGTAGTAATCCTTCCCTGCTATGCAATCCAACATTTGGTCTATGTAATATAAGGAAAAATTATATTTCTTTGTGACTTTGTTCAATTTGCGGTAGTCCATGCACACTCGCCATTATGTAACTGCTCGTGTTGAAATCAACTCTTTTTTCTTGTTGTAAACGACGGTGGTGCCTCCTTTCTTGGGCACGCATTGAATTGGACTGACCCACTGGCTATCTGATATGGGGTAGATGATCCCAGCCTCAAGCTATTTTAAAATTTCCTTTTTCACTACTTCCTTCATGGCGGGGTTGAATTGTCTTTGATGTTCAATTGAAGTCCCGGCATTATCCTCTAGAATGATCTTGTGCATATAGAATGTAGGACTAATGTTTGATATATCTGCTAAAGTCCATCCAATTGCCTTTGTGTGCTGCATGAAGAGTTCTAGTAATAGCTGCTAAAGCTCATATGTTAGTTGTGAAGATATTACAACTGGTAATGTCTCGTTCTCTCCAAGGTAGGCATACTTCAGATGCTCGGGGAAAGCTTTTAACTCTAGCATTGAAGGTTCATCGATTGAGGGGCACTGTGGTGAGTTGCCTCTTGTTCCTACATCGAGCGCTTCATAGTAATGCACTTCGTTTATCTCTTCCTCCAATGCATCATCCTGTGAAGCCTCTACTTCCTCTGTATTATCGACAATGGTTAGCATCTCCTGCTGTTGTTCAGCCATGACTGCTTCATTCAATAACACTTCCAATTGACTGATATTCAAAGTATCCTCCGTGTCAGGCTGCTTCATCGAATCAAATATGTTGAACGGAATCTGCTGATCGTTCATCCTTAACTTGATTTTTCCTTCATAGACATCTACCAATGTTCATCCAGTTCTAAGAAATGGTTGTCCCAGAATAATTGGAACTTCTAGATCTGCCTCGTATTAAAAAATGATGAAGTCTACTAGAAAAATGAAATTGCAGACCTGAAACAATATATCTTTGATTTTTCCAATAGGGCGAGTTATCGACCTATCAGCTAGCTGAATTGTTACTGTTGTGGGTCTTGCTTCACCTATTCCAAACTTTTTGTAAATTAATAGCGGTATTAAATTGATGCTAGCACCTAGATCACAGAGTACTAGCCCAAAATGATTACTACCAATCTTGATCGGAATGGTAAACTGTCCAGGATGGACCTCTTTCTTTGGGATTTTATTCTAAATAATTGTACTACATTCCTCGTTCAATGCTACTACCTTGAATTCCTCGAATTTGCTCTTTTCCTTAAGCTTATCCTACAAGAATTTCATGTAGTTCAGCATTTTCTGAAGCACATCAACCAAGGGAATGTTGATGTGAATTTGTTTCAAAATGTCCTTGAATTTCTCTAGTTGCGACTTATTTCCTTTGCGTCAGATCCTTTGAGGGTATGGCGGCGGTGGTGGTTGGTAAATAGGTAATGGTTTTGCCACATTTGTCATTTTCTTTGCTATGGTTGATTCTTCGTCTACGCTCTTCGCTGGTTTCTTCCCTGTTGATGGTTCCATTGGGACTTTTGTTCCCTGATAATTCCTAATTTCCTCACTATGCATCAAAGGTTTCCCACTACGTAATTCAATCGCATTTACTTGCTCCTTGCCATTTTGCTTAGATCCTTTCGTGTCTGACGGTAACTGCCCTAGCGGCCTATTTTTTATATTCCACTGCGATTTAGCCTAATTATAGTTCTAGCACCCAAAGAGTTGCTTGTTGAGTCTTCAACAGGGTTTGATGCTTCATCATAACCATGTCATTCTTTTCTATGTAATCCTTCAGTGCTGAATCTTACTGCAGAGCTTGCTGATGGTTACTTCCAAATCTAGATTGTAGAGGTGTGCACTACTGTCCCATTTGGTTAACGTTGCTGCTTTGTCCTCCCCATAAGAAATTTTGGTGTTCTTTCCATCTGGCATTGTACGTATTTGAATAAGGGTTATATTGTTGTCGCAAATTCGAATTTCCAACATAATTGACAGACATTGTATTTTCATAACAGAGCTCGTACAAATGATCGCCTGCACAGTGTGCATATAATTTAGCAGTTGATTGCTCAATTGTCGATGCGTTCTGGGGTGCAGTCATTTGAACATTTTTCAGAGTGTTTGTCGGCATAGCCAATTGTGCTTTTATGGCAGTCATTTCACTTAGCTTGAATTTACCTAATGTTTTATCTTGGTTTTGTCCTTGGCTCATCTTAGGCGCATGATTTTTAGCAGTTGTTTCGATGATTTTGTAGGCCTGATTATATGTTTTATCCATCAGACATCCTTCTGCTGTTGTGTTAATAATAGCCTTGTCCGATTTTGATAATCCATTGTAAAAATGTTCGATTTGAAGTGTATAAGACAGACCATGGTACGGACATTTTGCTATAAGCTCCTTGTACCGTTCCCAAGCTCCTCCTATAGTTTCATCATCTTCTTGTCTAAAACTAGTGATTTCATGCCTAGAATTCATGCTTCTTGCACAAGGATAGTATTTTTCTAAAATGCTTTCAACCATTTTCCTCAAAGTATAATTACTTAGTAGCGTATTTATCCAATATCTGGCCTTATCTCGTAAGGAACATGGAAACAGAAATAGTCGAGTATCTTCCAAAGAAATACCGACCTCCTAGTTAGCGTCACTAGCAGCTAAAAAGTTATGCAAATGTTGATACAGATCTTCCGAAGGAAGTCCTCTAAAAGGCTCATTGGCTTTAAGCATGTTATTCATATTATTAGTTAATACAAGGCGTCTACCTCCACCGTTAGGTCTAACCATACCTGGATATGCTATATGATTGAATTCTCCTTGTTGAGTTCGCATCACTCTATCTCTTTCATTTGCTTCGCGTTTTGTTTTAGTGCCTCCTATGCTGGCGCCAGATTAGGATTTGGGTTTGCATTTGCTCCAAGTTCCGCACCTACTGCTGGCAGATCCATCACTCCAGGATGATGCTGTGCCATGGGATCCATTCATCTATGGTTTCTCTTTCTCTGTTCGCGAATCCTCCTTCGAAGGGTTCGTTCAGGTTCTAGATCAAACACAAGAGTAATACTCATGCACTAATCACACTAAAATGTTGAAACAAATGAAAAACTGCAAATATATATATATTTTTTATAGTCTAAACACTCTCGTCTCAAGATAATTTTACACAATTTCCAACAACGGCGCCAAAAACTTGATGCGAATCTGGGGTAGCGAATAGCTAAATGCTTTAAGTGTGGTTAGTTTGCACTTCACGTAAGTATACGCGGTCTGCAGCAAGTATTAAGTAATTTATCGATCTTCACAGGGACTGAAAACTATCCGAGGTGATGTTCAGAATTGAATTGTAAATTGCACGAATATGATTTGAGTTGGTTTTTAATTGAATCATAAAAGTAAGAAAATAGCAAGATAAGTAATATTTATAAGATAAGGCTAGACTAAGATACTCATGAAATTTAGCAGCAATGTAATAAACAAGAAACTTTCGGTAAGGGACTCTATCATACTACGCCTTACTAACTTATACTTCTGCCTTCATTTAGCATCCAGTCCGACTTTTGCCACGAATAGAGGTAATTACGAGACGACGCTAAATATGTGATAATTACGCATTTATTCCTAAACTCCAATTCAAAGTATCACAAATGTAACACTACCTATCAAATATGCAAAATAGCTTTATGTTATTTCCTCTTCCGATTTACAACGTATTAGTTTGTGTGGATGGCCAGTCGACACTTGCTATTATATTGATGTACCTACTCTACATGCTCTAGATAAACCCTTCCAGTTTATTCCTACAACATGATACTAAAATTCACTTTCTCCTAGCTTTGTCCTAATGAAGTTAGTTCATAATACAAACAGAAAACAGAAAACACGACATGGAAAGCATATTAGAATTGTATTACTGAAGTAAAATGAGTCTAACAATGAAATAAAAGAAAAATAAATAAATAAACTATTGTCGTCTCGGTCGAGTCTCTAAACTCCTCTAAAAAGATAGAACCAGAGAAAAGACCTTCACGCCTCTCTATTACACAAACAATCTATTTATAGGACTAGGTCGTCATATCTTCAAATCTCCCAGAATAGCACAAATCAATCTTTGCGATAATTTCTCGTTTAATCTTTTCCAAATGTGTTTTGATTTGTCTAAGATAAGAATCTCCTGATTTCAGCAATTTGTCTCATAATTTGTCTGGTTAGTCAACTTCTCGCTGTCAGGCGATTCCTTCCTTATTTACTTGAAGTGCTTCTGGCCTTTGACTTTCGAGCTTCAATTGCTCGCAATCGCGCGTCTTGATTATCAGCGTAGTACTGCCTCGCTAGCGCTAACCCTACGAAAACAAAAATTAGCATAAGTCCTGCGAAATCCGTGCTAAACGTGCTATTTTGGTTATTTTCCACTGAATAATCGATATCTTGCATTTTACTCCCCCAATGCATAAGCATTAGCGAATTACATCTTTTTATTCCTAATTTCACCTTACTCGCAATATTTTTCAATTAATAAGCGTGAACAATGATCCAAAGTTAGGCTAAAATTTGACTCTATTTTAGAGTCATCAATAACTCTAAATAATAGAGTTATTTAAGCCTGATTTCTAATATATTCCCGAATTTATTATAAAGAATAGATGCATTCTAGGGTTGAAATGTTGTTAGAAGTTAAGATATTCATATAAGTTTTGCATATAGAGTCTAGCGAGCCTTAAAGCTAAATACTAGGATTAATTAATACTTGTATGTAGAATTAAAGAAAATCAGACGCTTTGAGCAAAAGCATGTCAAGAACTAAGCTACGATAATGTATTGTTTCATGCGCAGGACTTTGAAACGCTTCGCGTCGCACAAGAGGCCAGAATGCAATGACTAACACTTCGAGGAGATACAAATCACAATTATCATTATGGCAAAATTTCGAGAATATAGGAGGATCTGCTACTTCACTATAAAGATAAATGCAAAAATGTGAGAACCTTTCGAAGATCATACTTAGGCCACAAGAAAGACATTCACCTATAAATACATGAATGATCAATGATCAATGTGTTCTAGTTTTTAGGGTTTCATCCATGATGGATTGCGAGGTTGCGAAAGTGGTATCGATTGAATCCTCGACCTTGTCTGTTGTCTACAGAACCTGAGCAAGCTAGTACTAAGATGTCTATCGAAGTTTAAAAATCGCAAGTGGCAGCGGCATTAGTTCTTCAGCAGCCCATCTCTATTTGTGTTATTTTTCACTTTTGTAGTTTAGATTTCCCTTCTGTTTTGCTTGAATTCATAGGAGTAGGTTGTAATGCAGATTTATTTTTTAATCTTTATGCAAGTAGTTGTTTTTATCTTTTTATCCTTCGCACTCTCATGCATATTGGTTCTTAATTAAGACGCATACTGAGCACACATTAAAAAACCAGTTGTGAATTGGTAGTTATTCGTAGTAAAGGAAGATGTATTAATAATTACGACGCTTGTTTGAACTAGCAAGGGTCGATTGACAACCCACGTGTAGCCTGTTTTTCGTCCACCTTACGAGAGGCAGAGACAAGGGATTAACCCAACCGTAATCATTAGGCTATGCTTGATCTTTTATATATTTAGGGATAAGATTATGAATAACCATCCCACTAATTACATGCTTGTCACATATCTTAATTCCAAACTCCTGAGCAAGCATTGGGATTTGTTGCATTATTTCCAGAAATGGAGCTTTAGACCTTAGTGTATCATGAATTAATCTTTTCACCAATATTTATTATAAATGAATGCCAATCGCTATCTCAATGGATAAGTTGTGCCTTAATGAAATAATCCACTAGACTTAGGAACCAAAACCCCAACCAACAACCAAAACTTTTTTTTTTTCTATTTTGACTCTTAGATTAACACTATCGCTTAACACAATTCCCTATGAAGAAGGATAAAATAAATACTTATCACTTGCTGCACACTCGACTGCGCATACTTACGTAAAATACGATTCGAAAGCGTAGGACTATAGTCACACACTTAGAATTAACCATTATAATATTTATACATCACAGCTGATATTGCATCAAAATCCCTTAATTTTCACAATTTTGTGCGAAGAGATCTTGTGATTTCGTAATTCCAGATGCTTCAACATCGCATTTGGCCTTTCTATTCCTCTGAATGCGAAGTAGACAACATTCCTAGCTCTTGTAAATTATACAATAAATCAGCAAGACTTGGGTTCTAACATTCAGTGTAAAAAGCTTGAAGCATTCGACTTTTACTTCTAAAACTTCTAGTTTCCCCTAGTTTTCAAATCTATGCTCCTTTTGTACACATGCATTGAATATGTATAAATCTCCTCACTTAATGTCATTCTAACTCTAACAATCATTCCATTTATTGCTTAAACCTAGTAGAATGTACCAAGATAATAGCTTAAATAACTCTCTATTTGAGAGTTATTAGCAACCATGACGATCAGTGTCGATAGTGAGATAATTTATTTCATTTTAACTTGTGTTTTCCCTTAATTAAACGGCATGCATCACCACCCCCTCCAGTTTCTTCTCTTCATTTTGAACCCGTCACTGTCTTTCAACAAGGGGTCGATCTCATCCTTGAGCTTCTTTCCCCGCTTCATCCCAACCAATCCTCTAAGAACAACTCTCATTACAAGGAACCAAAATAAAACATACCTTAACTGGATGTTGCCTTACAAAGAAGATCTGCTAACTTTCATGCCTTTTAACTATTCTTACAAATGTTATAGTCTAGCCAATTGTTTATGGTATCTCGTACATTACAATACTAGTCAAATGTGATAGTCTCCTCATATAATAACTTATGTATAAGTATTTAAATCAACTTGCACACCTTTCAAATATTCTTACAAATCAACTACTCAAATTTACTCTTGAGTAGCCCAACTAAAAAAATTCTAAGTAGGTAACCACTATAGGATCATAAATAGAAAGTATTGATGTTGTATTCACTAAGCTATTGTTGGGAATACTAACTAAGTGTAGTAGTCCCACAATTGGCTAAATAAGGGGTAAATCCTTGGTTTATATGAGATGATAAACATATCCATGGATATGAGAACTTTTGGGTGAAACCAAAAATAATGTCGTGAGGGTTTTGCTTAAAGTGGAAAAAATCATACCAATGTGAAGATCTTGTTAAAGGAATTGAGTTGTCATCACAAGTGGTATCAGAGCGGTTCCCATAACTTAGCCATGTATGTAAAATTCTCGAATATGAAACAAATAATTTATGAGTCTTGAAATGTTATAGAGTCATAATGAAAATTCATGGTTGAGTCGTCTATGTGCTCCGGGGGAAGTACTTATAAATGTGCTCGTAATTGAACATATGTACTCTAGTATTGAAATGGTTGTCTTGATGAGGGGTAGTTGTGTGCTCGCTCAAATGTAAATCTGATGGATTTATGGTCGAGCTTTTTGGTTAGCAAAATTGTAATTCGAAAGTATCTATAATTTGAGCTAAGGTGGACTCAAGTGTAATTCGAAAAATGACTATTCAATGATGAAAGCTCGTATGTGGTACTTTATTCGAATGAAGGATTGTTGGAAATACAAATAAAATGTAGACCAATATTGGTTCAATAAAGAGTAGATCTTGGAATTATAAGGGAGAAATAAAATCTTCATTAGTATGAGGCCTTTTGGGTGAAACAAAACATAAAGCCATGAGGGCTTATGCCGAAAGTTGACAATATCATACCACTGTGGAGATTCTTCGATGGTGGGTTGTCTTCCGCTAACTTAATCATGTTTGGAAAATCCTACATATGGAACACAGAATTTGTGAACCTTAAAATATTTAACATAGTCTTAATGAATATTCGTGGTTGAGTTGCCTAATGTGTGCTTAGGTGGAACTGCTTCTGAATGTGCTTGTGATTAAACATAAATGTACTCTAGTGCTGAGTGCTTCTGAAAAGATTGTACTAGAAATGAATGCTTCTAAAATGGTTGTGTAACAGCAAAAAAATTTCAACATTAAAGGTACTATGCTTTGGACCCCGAATATTATTTTATTAAGAATTTATTTCCATGATTTGAAGCTTAGGTCTAAGGGTGTAAATCTTTCATAGAATCAATTTTAGACTTAGAATGGTTAAAGCGGACTTAAAATTATAAGCTATAGGTCTTAATCGAAAATAAGCTTTATTGCTAAAATGTCCCCTTAAATGATTAATGGGTAAATATTTATTAATTGAGATCTTTAAGTGAATAGAGCAAAAGTGTGAATTATAAATTAAAAAGGAAATTAAATTTTAGTTTTGTTGTCATATATATATGATTTTATTTTAAAATTTAGTTCTTCAACCACCATTGAGCAGCCACTCATTTTTGTTACTAGCTTTGACTAAGCCATTGGGGAGGTGCGCGTAGCCGTCATCGAGTGTCGAAGCTCGATTTTGGTATTTTGAGGTATTTTGACAAGTACAACGTTCTGGTTCCATTTTTTTGGTTAAGGTATTGGTTTGATTGGGTTGTCTCTTAGAGCTCGGTTTTGCAGTTTGAGGATTTAGGGTTTAGTTGGACTTCTAGGAGTGCAATTTACAAATTTGGCCAAGGTAAGGGATTTTCTTCAACCAACTCGCGTCATACTAATGTTTGAAGCATATAGTAGGCGTGTTCGTTACCCGATACTTGGATATTTGTTGGACACGATGTGTTCTGCAAATGGCTTACTTGTTTTCTATATGTTTACTGATTTGGATGTGAATATCATATGATGTGATACCCTACTAGGTTAGCATGCTATAAGTGTTACACAAGGATACCTTGTTTAATTTCTATGTTATTGTTAAATAACCTGGTAAGCAGGCATATTATATATGTTACCTAGGCAGCTAAATTATTAAAAATATGATTAAACCTGCTAGGCAAACATATGTTACCCAATTAGCAAGTTAATAACTGTGATCGAACCAGACAGGTAAGCATCTTGAATGCTACCTAAGTAGTTGCCCTCATGGTTTTGGTAGGCAAGCACACTAGTTGGTGTTACCCAAAACCCTCTTATGTTACATAACTGCGGAAAACAGAGTTGCCTCGTGTGCAATAGTCACACACTCGCACAAGTATACGCGGTCTGTAGTAAGTAATAAGTAAACTATCGATCTCCGAAGGGATTGTGATTTAACCAAGGAGATGTTTGTAATTGAACATAAATAAACGCATAGATATTGTGATAGTTTGGTTTGAATAATAGAAAGTAAACTAACAGTAATAAATGGATTGAGAGAGATAAGGCTAAACTAAGATACTCATGTAAAGCAATAGCAATGCGCTGCGAAGAAACATGCGGTAAGGGATAACTAACATACTACGCCTTATAAACTTCTGCTTTCGCTTCTATTCACATTAAGTCTGACTTCTGCCGCAACTTAATGTAATGATAACCCGACGCTACGTATGTAATAGTTATGCATTTATTCCTAAAATCCGATTCAAAGAATTAAAGACTTAATTCTAACCTACTGAACATGCAACTAGACTTAGGTTATTTCCTCTTTCGATTTACAACCTATTAGTTTGTGTGGATGGCTGGTCAACACTTACTGTTGAGATTTGCTCCTAGTTAACATGCATCAGTTAAGCCATTCCTATTTCTTCTTAACACACGCTACAACTACTCTACTTTTTCCTACCATTGCCTTAAGAAAATTAGTTCATCATACAAACAAAGAACATATAAAACGATATATAAAAAATACTGAAATAATATTACTGAATGAAAATAAAGAAACAATAAACTCTCGGTTTCTAATTCTCCAACCTCTCTCTCTCTCTCTCCCTCTCCTTATTATAGAGATCGTCTTTAATAAGCTTCTTCGTCAACTCATCGAATGTTCCAGAATAGGCACGAATCAATCAATGTGACATCTTTCCTTATTTAAACTTGCCAATTGTGTTTCTATTTATCTAAGGTAAGAATCTCTCAATTTCCGCAATTTGTCTCATAGTGTCTGGTTAGTCAACTTCTTGCTTCTAATTGATTCTTTCCTTATTATGCTTGTAGCGCTTTGGCATTTCCCCCAAGCATGGCTTTCTAACAATCGCGCTTCTCAATTCTCAACTCTGTACTGCTTCGCAAACGCAATTTTCTGCAAAAACAGTTTATCGGCATAAACTTTGCTAAATATGTGTTAAGTGTGGTAATTCCTTCATTTTAAGCGCTATAATTCATATCTCACAATTTATTCCCCTAATGCGTAAGCAGTAGTAAACTACACCTTTTTCTCTTTATTTTTACCATATTCACATTAAATCTTAGATAACAACTGCACACAATGATCCAAAATTATCCTGAATTCTGACTCTATTTGAGAGTCATTATTATACCCCAGTAGGCAAGCATTTTGAATGTTACCTAGGGTCTAACTCAATTGATTGAATTTCTTATTTCATTATTGATGAATTGTAAATCTCCACATTTATAAATGTGCTTACTAATTCCGTGAAGAAATCCTTATTGAGTTAAAGACTCACCCTTTTCTTCTGTGCTTTTCCAGTACTCATGTGTTGTACCGGGATGACTGATTGGAGCTGAAACAACCATGGGATGTGTCTTTTACTTTATAGATTAATTATTTACATGTTTTTTTCCTTCTGCATGAAGTGGGTTTTGTGGTATGTTACCTTTCATTTTGGATTTTTTTTTTATGTTTTTATCTAGGGTACCCATTGATTGGTTTAAATTGTTTTGGATTTGAAACTTGAGAAATATTTATTTTCAATAAATGAATGTTTATTCAACATGGCTCGTGTATTATGTTTTAAGACATGCATTTAGAGTAAAGACATAGATTGAGACCCTAGACTGGGTCGGGTCTTTACAAGTCTCAGTGATTAATAGGTGTTCTGTGCTCAAATGTAAATCAAGATTGATCTGTTGTTGGATTTCCAAGTTGACTCATGGGTAATTCGAAAGGATTCATGGTTTAAGTTAAGGTGTGATCAAGTGTAACTCAGAAAATGACTCATCAATGAAGGAGACTCGGTGTGATACTTGGTTTTAGAGGATTGTTGAGAAAAAAATAAAGTATAGTTCTACATTGGTTAAATAATGAGTAGCTCTTGGGTTTAAGAGAGAGGACAAATATCTCCATTGGTATAAGCCCTTTTAGTTAAAACTAAAAACAAGACCATGAGAATCATGCCCAAAGTGAACAATATCATATCAGTATGAAGATCTTGTAAAAGAGTTGGGTTTTCGTCCCTTAACAAGTTTTAACAGAACATATGCGCCACATAATCATGAATTCCTTCATTTATTGCATCTTGATCTTGCATATGATATCAGTGTTGCCAGTAGGTATATCGACCAACCTTGAAAAGAACACCAGCAAGTTGTGAAAATGATTTTTCATTATGCTAGTGGTATATTTAATGTTGGTATTGTTTATGAAAAATGAGACACATTTTTAGTAAATGGTTACTATTATTCTTTCTATGCTAGAGATGTTGACAAAAGAAAATCTATGACCAGTTATGTTTTCACTCTGAGTGATTCTGCTGTTAGTTGAAGTTTGTCTTTACAACCTGTTGGGGAAAAATGACACGTTGGTAGCTTAGAAGATGACACCGATGCACCCACTCACACAGTGAATTGAATGACTCACGAGTTTCCTCTTCTTTCTCACAATTTCCCTTTGCTCTCAGTTCAGAAAAAAAAAACCATGAACGCAGCTCTGAAGACCACCAAGAGCTAAAGCTGGAATTCGCCAAGAAGATCATGACGAGTTGATGGATGATTGATAAGAGATTCAAACACACACACAGATTCAAGAAGAATAGAAGATGCAACAAAGCTTTTAAGTGGTTCAGTTTAAAGAGACCTAATTCACTAGAACAGATTAGAGGTTCAGCTTTATTCAAAGAATGGAGATAATGCAAAATTACAGGTATGTTTCTACTTGCTTTTCTCGAGCTATCTATCTCTCTAAAAACATGCATCTACCTAGGTTTATACATTTGTATTTATAGAGAATGATTAAGAGATATTTCACATAAGAAAACCTAATTAGTTCTAACCAACTTAACTAACTTAGTTTACAAATCTGCACCTTGAAAAGAGCTTACAACTTCTTCACCAATCTGTTCCACCTAAAAATGATTCAACCTTTCTCAGAAAGTTAGAACCCCACAAGTTGAAGGCAATGCTTGAACTTTTGGCGTTCCAAAGTTTTCGTCATAATGTCAGCAACATTTTCAAAGGTATGAACTTTAACCACTTCAATTGTTCCTTGTTCTATTTAATCACGAATGAAGTGGAACTTAATGTCTATGTGTTTTGTCCTGCTGTGAAAGGTCTGGTTCTCTGCTAGGTGGGTAGTACTTTGATTGTCACAGTAGATTTTTACTATTTCCTAATGACTGCCTAGATCTTTTAGAAGACCTTTAAGCGGTATCCCTTCTTTAACTGCTTCAGTTAAAGCAATAAACTCTGCCTTGGTGGTTGATAAGGTTACAACAGTTTGTAGTGTGGCCTTCCAGCTAAGGAGATTTCCCCCTAAAAGAAAAAACTAACCTGATAGAGATCTTCTCTTATCAAGGTCCCTTGCATAATCTGAATCAACAAAGCCATATAACTCATTAGAATGAAGATCTTTGTTATTGTAGATTATTCTCGAATCCTTTGATCCTTTAAGATACCTCATAATCCACTTGGTAGCTTCTCAATGTCTTTTCCCGAGGTTAGACATGTATCTTGATACTAAGCTAGCAGAGTAAGCAAGGTTAGGTCTGGTAGAGATCATTAAGTACATGAGGCTCCCTACAGCTTGAGAGTAAGAGATGTTAAACATGTATTTCTTATGATCACAATCATTTTCTTTAGGGGAATTATCTAGTGAAAGCTTAAAATGTTGAATCTTAGCTTCCTCCAGGTTGAATCTTTTTAGGATTTTAGTGCAATAGTTGGATTGACTCATATAAAGTAACCCTTTTCTCCTATCTCTTTGAATTTCAATTCCGAGAATCCTTTTTTATTCTCCTAAGTCTTTCATGTCAAACTCCTTTTGGAGTGACATTTTCACTTTAGTTAGAGTGTCCTTAGATTTGCTTGCTATTAGCATATCATCAACATATAATAGGAGAAAAACATCATGCTTGTATGAGTTTGAGTTAACATAGACACAACTACCATAGGAACTTCTCTTATAGCCTATATTAGTGATGTAAGAATCAAACCTATGATACCAACACCTAGGGGATTGTTTTATGCCATAAAGGGATTTATTTAGAAGACATGCTAGTTTTTATTTTCCCCTTTTTATATATCCCATAGGTTGGTTCATATAGATGGTTTCTTTTAGAGTTCCATGTAGGAAAGCAGTCTTTACATCAAGTTGGTCTAGTTCTAGGTTATTCATTGCAACCAAAGTAAGAAGAATCCTAATTGAAGTATGTTTAACTACAGGTGAAAAAATTTAATTGTAGTCTATTCCCTCTTTTTGAGTGAATCCTTTGGCTACCAACCTAGCTTTATACCTAGTTGGTTGAACTTCAAGCATTCTCTCTTTGATTTTGTAGATCCATTTACAAGAAATAGTTTTAAATCCTTTAGGTAGAGAAACAAGATTCCAAGTTTGATTTACCTTAATAGAGTTCATTCTTCTAACATAGCTTGGATCCATTTTAAGGCATTAGGACTGCTAATTGCTTCTTCATAAGTAGCTGGTTCATCTTCCTCCACATAATCTACTACATTTAGAGCTAGGTGAACAAAATCAGCTTCTGCAAATCTAGCTGGAGAAACAATGGTTCTCCTTTGTCTGTCTCTTGCAAGAATATAGTCTTTTAGATTAGCATGTGGTTTTGTTTTTACTTTGATTTTCTCTTCAAAATTAGAACTTTCCTGCAAGTTTTCTTGTGAACTATCATCATCATCCGAACTATTAGCAATAGTTATTGGTGAATACTCCACCTCAATCTCAGAATCATTATGAGCTGCCTTAGAGTTAGAAACTTCTTTAAACATGAACATTTCATGTTCCTTAAAAGTCACATCTCTAGAGTTTATACATCTTCTGCCAATAGGGTGCCAAAGCCTATACCCTTTTACTTCTTCAGTGAAGCCTACAAACATACACCTGGTAGCTCTAGGTTTAAGCTTTCCTAGGCTTTGATGAACATATCCTGTACAGCCAAAAATCCGTAGATTTTCAAGGCTTGGAGGATGGTTGGTCCATTTCTCTTCAGGGGTTAGAATACCAAGTGAGGTATGATAGCATCTGTTAAAGGTATAAATAGTGTATGAAACTGCCTCTTCCCAACATCTCTCAGGAACTAAAGAGTCTAGCATGATGCACCTCACTCTATCCATAATAGTTCGTTTTAGCCTTTCAGCTACACCATTCTGTTGTGGAGTGTGTCTCACAATTCTATGTCGGATTATTTCTTCTTGCTTACAAAATTTGTTAAAGTCTTCCCCACAGAACTGTAGCCCATTATCAGTTCTAAGACACTTAACTGACTTTGATGTTTGCTTTTCCACTTGAGTTTTCCATTCTTTAAACCTTTCTAACGCTAAGTCTTTTGATTTAAGAAAATATATCCAGCTTTTCCTTGAAAAATCATCAATGAAAGTTAAGAAATACCTAGCTCCACCTATTGAAGATGTTTGAGTAGGCCCCCGTAGATCTGAGTGGACGTAATCTAAAATGACTTCAGTTGTATGTTGTGCTTTAAGGAAACTTTTTCTAGTTGCCTTACCTGTTACACAATGCTCACAGAAACCAAGATTAGTGGATAGAGTTTTAGGAAGAATCCCCTATTTGGATAATTCTTTAAGGCCCTTTTCACTTATGTGTGAGAGTCTTTTATGCCATAATTCTGTTTTTGTAAGTTCTTCACTTTTAGCAGTAAGAGCTTGTGAGATAAGCTCAACATCTTTAACAATGAATAGGCCATTTATTTTAGTGCCTATTAGGACAGTTTTAGAATCTTCAATAACTTCAATAGTTCCATCAGACCCTTTATAGGAACATCCAATTAAATCAAGCATGCCCAATGATTTTAGGTTCCTTTTAAGCTTAGGAACATATCTCACATTTCTTAGTAGTTTGTTAGATCCATCTTGAAGTTTAAGATTCACAGAACCAATTCTTTGAACCTGACAGCTTTCATTATTTCACATGTACACCTTTCCACCATTCCATTCTTTGAAGGTATTGAACCATTCTTTGCAAGGTGTCAAATGGAATGAACATCCTGAATCTATACCCAAAATTAGGTATTCAAGGTGCTTATTTCACTTGAAGTAGCAAGAGCATCATAATAAGTGTGTGAATTCTTTCCTATTGAGACTTCACCATGAAACTTTCCTTTTTTGTCTTTGTTCTGTTTTTTTTTCTAAGTTCCAACACTTATCCTTAGTATGATCAATCTTGTGACAGTATGCACATCTTGGTTTTGATTTTGACTTCTTTTCAGGTTTATTAGTCTCTTTAGGAAGTGTTCTTGGCTTCGCCTTAATAAACAACCCTTCAGCTACTGGTTGAGAGTCTTTCTTTAAAGTTTGTAACTCAAGCTCTTTAATTTTAAGGGCTGACTTAATTACCTCTGTGGTGACCGAATCGTTGCCATATTTAAGAGCATTTTTAACTTCTTTATAGCTTTTTGGTAAGGAGTTTACCAAAACATAGGACTCATTATCAGCATTTAGAGTTTCTCCAAGACTTTTGTATTCTGTGGTGATTCTTTAGAAATCATCAAGATTTTTGGATAAGGTCTTGGTTGAGTCCATTTTGAAGGAGAAGAACTTTTCTCTGCGATACATTTGATTAGCCAAATCCTTTGATAGATACATATCATTCAACTTGCTCCACATTTTGTAGGCAGTGTCTTGATCAACCAATTCTATAAGAACATTATCACTTAGGTTTAGAATGAGAGTACCATGAGCAAAAAGCTCACCAGTTTCTATTTCTTCTTCTGTCAACATTTTGGGCAGTTCTTTAGGATCCATCAAAGCCTTATGAGCCTTGTGTTGCCCGAGAATTGCCTTGATTTTGGCTTTCCACAAGCCAAAATCCCCTGTTCCATCAAATTTGTCTATTACATACCTTGTTCATGTCATTGCTTCCATCAAAATTGTTTAACTTTGAGTTCTTGATTGTTTCTTGATCTTTCTAAAAGAGAGCCCTGAGCTCTGATACCAAATTAGTGGGAAAAAATGACGCGTTGGTAGCTTAAAAGATGACACCGATGCACCCACTCACGCAGTGAATTGAATGACTCACGAGTTTCCTCTTCTTTCTCAAACTTTCCCTTTGCTCTCTGTTTAGAAAACGAAACCAAGAACACAGCTCCGAAGACCACCAAGAGCTAAAGCTCGAATTCGCCAAGAAGATCACGATGAGTTAATGGATGATCGATAAGAGATTCAAACACACACACACATTCAAGAAGAAGAGAAGATGCAACAAAGCTTTTAAGTGGTTCAGTCTAAAGAGACCTAATCCACTGGAACAAGTTGGAGGTTCAGCTTTATTCAAAGAATGGGGAGAATGCAAAATTGCAGGTATGTTTCTACTTGCTCTTCTCGAGCTATCTATCTCTCTAAAAACATGCATCTACCTAGGTTTATACATTTATATTTATAGAGAAGGAGTAAGAGATATTTCACATAAGAAAACCTAATTAGTTCTAACCAACTTAACTAACTTAGTTTACACAACCTATAGTTACTTTGTCTACAACTGAAGTAGAGTACATGACATTGATAAAAACTGTTAAAGAAGGATATGGCCGAAATAGGTAGTTGGTGATCTTGGTCTACATCATAATCAAGTAGTTGTAAATTTGCTTAGTCTGAGTGCAATATGCCCTTCAAGGATCAAGTCCATTAAAAAAAAAAAAACAATGCACAAAGATGTGAGAAACCACTTTTTGCTAAATGAAAAGAGAGTGATGGTAATGAAAGTGGGCACTACTGATATGTTCACCAAGGCAATAATGTCACATGGCAAGTTTAAACATTGTTTGAACTTGCTAAAAGTTTGCAATTGTTGAGGCCTTTTTACAGACCATATGAGGCAGTTTTTCTTTATTTTCTTGAGTGTTGTTACAATTATTTAATAACAACTACGCTCGAAAGACAATCTCATTTTTACCATATACACGTGCGTACATTAACCACTAGACTAAATCTACCATGTGTATAGATAAAAGTTTTAATGACAAAAATATTGAATACCAAACTTAAGACATATTTTCAGAAAAAGATGGGAATCAAGTGATCTCGCAGCCTTAACCCAAAGAAGAAGGCATGAATATTCTTAGAAATCAATTGAAGGGAAAGCACAATCCCACAATCCAAGTTTACACATTCCCCAAAATTAAAGTGTCTTTGATCAACAAGGCAAAAATATATGCTTAGTTTGCAGAGGAGGCCAAGGCCAAGAGAGAGCAATAAGAGAATAAAGAAAAAAGTTTGCAAATTAAAGCTTCTCTGACACAGGTTAGAAAAGAGAAAAAAAGGCTTCCCTACAAAAGCAGGTTTTGGGGTTCCCTAAGCATTGCAAAAGTAATAAGTCTAGAGAGCCGGATCTGTTGTCTTTTTGTCTTGTTGTTATAGAGAGGCTCATTGAAGTTTCTTATTTTTGTGTGTGTGATGGCTAAGAAGAGCAGTTTTGGAGTTTGTTCCGAGAAGAACGCATGTGTCATTTTTGGGGTAATGGTGTTGTTGGTGCAAAGTGTTTTTGGATATGAGTTCCAAGTGGGAGGTTCAAAGGGTGCTTGGGGTGTTTCTTCTGATCCTAATGCTCAGAGTTTAAATCAATGGGCTCAATCTCGTCGATTTCAAATTGGTGACTCCATAGGTAATGTGTTAGAATAATGGTTTAAATATCATTTTCATATTAGTCTTTTTAAATTTTATTTTATTTTGATTGAAATATTTTTTAAATGTCAAATTTTAGTCTTGGTAAAATTTAAAATTACTTTTGATTATAACTTTTTTATAAAGAGAGGGACGGTAGACTGTTGGTTTTCTTGTTTAATAATAGTAATCTACGGGTTCGATTCTGAAAATGGATATTAAGCATTGATACCCTGTTTATAGGATTTTTGGTTTCACTTTTTGGACTTGTAAAAATAAATAACTTTTTTTGTAACTATCTTTTTTAAATGCTCTTAATAACTTTTCCCCTATAAATTTTATATGCACGTCTTATTTATTATATTAAAATTATTATTATTTTTTAACCAATTTCGATTAACCAAAAAAAAAAAAAAAAACCCCTTGAATTTATCATAAAAATTAAGTTTTATTGCACATAAATTAAAATGGAATATTTGAAATACAAACATCAAATGAAACGAACTTTCAAGTATATCGAACATATTTAAACCTAGAATAATTCCTTTTTTCCGTTCTAAAGTTTAATCTTTGACGGGCTTGATTTCTTATGTTTTGAAAATGTTTCGGGTAGGATTCAGGTTAAAATGCAGTGACTAAGTTACAATGCGCCATGTTAACTATGAACACTATTTTCAAATGAGATAATTTTGGTAATATACAATGATTCCTTAACAACTTATCATATTCTATATTGATTGATGCTAATATTATGATTATAAAACCATTGCCATAAGTGAAAATTGGTAAAGAAAATTCGTTTTGAGTCACTATAAACTTGAGAGATAATTTTATCATTCCGCCTTACTAAAAACTATTTCCAAAAGTTGTACGTACTAAAAACCATTTCATTGCCTGAAATAGGAAGATTGAAATTTACCATTAAGTTTTGATCAGAAGCTTTAATTCCTAGGGAAAATTACAAGTCAAATCTAAAAACAATTACAAATATGATCACTTTAAAAAAAAATTAACAAATATAGTCATTGGTATTAATGAGTAAATATTGTATTAATGAATATTTATAATATATAATACGGTATTGATGAGTATTTATAATTCAGTATTAAAACGTATTATTGACTATTGATGCAAAATTTTAAAATTTGACTACTTTTTTGTAATTATTTTGTGAGAAGAGTTCATCGAATACAATTTCTCTAATTTTTGAAGTGAAAATGCTTTATATGTTTATGAAACAGTGTTCAACTACCAAAGTGGGCAAGACTCAGTGCTGATGGTGAACCAAGATGACTACAATAACTGCCACACTGAATCACCCATAAAGCACTTCTCAGATGGCCACACCATCATCAAGTTTGAAAAATCTGGTCCTCACTACTTCATAAGTGGCATCAAAGACAATTGCCTCAAGAATGAGAAACTGGTGGTTGTTGTCTTGTCTGATAGAACCAAGCAATACTCTTCTCCACCCCCAGCTCCGGCCGAGGAACCGCAATCTCCACCCCCCGAAGCTTCGGTCCAAATGAACCCGACTCCATCCCCAATTGCCGAGGAGCCACCTGCTAATGCGGCGTCCTCTTCTACCTCTATCATCAGCTTCTTCCTGGGAATAACCGGAGTGTTTGCTACTTCAGCTGTTCTTTTGTAATTAAATAATAATTTGATGGTTAGGGTTTGAATTATTTTACGATTTGTTTGCATTAATTTTTTTAACAACATTTGCGCTCATCTTGTGTGGATGGATTGTTTGGTTCCTCTCAGGGTGAATAACTGGTGTGTTATGGTTGTTTGTGTGGTTGGTATTGGTGACAAATAAGTATATATCTTGGGTGTGGTAGGTTTAAAAGCCCTTGTTTGTATGAAATAAAATGGGATTTTCAATAAGTTTGGCATGTTTAAAATTTTCAGATGAAAAAGCGATAGGCAAGTGAAAATTTCATTTTGAATCATTATATATGTTTTATATCTTAGGGCATGTTTATTTACCTGTAAACATGATAAATAGAACACAATTGGAAAGTGTAGGCCTCACTTAATTACGATTGAATGCTACGTAGCTACGTACAAAATCCAAGATCTATTGATATTAAAATATAAAGAAAATTGTAATATAGCAAAGTAATTAGACGTAATTGGACCCTCCCTGACTAATGAGATCAAGCAAGCCCTAAATATTACTCAATACAAGCATGCTCTCTTTCCAACTTCTCTCACTTATAATCAATTCTCCTAACTAATATCTAACTATTTACTAAAGTACTCCCAATTAAAACCTATATGTTACCATATTCCACCATGGAATTATGTATCGTGCTCACTTTAGATAGCTGGTAATTCATTCATGTAAACATATTACTTTTGGTGTAAGAACTCTACTTTTAAACAAACCTAAACATGGATTCTGACTAGCATGCATGATTAAAGACAATATAAAAGCCTAGGATTAAAACATAAGTCTTGCCACATTATTTAACAACACGATTTTTCGAGACACGGGGGTGTTTAACAAATTAATGTCACAAATGAGTCATGAACCTATGTGTTGTCTGAGAAATTTCGGCCAATCAGAAATTGTCACATCGTTACAAATAAATATAAATATTGGGTCAATTACAAAATTTTTTCCATAATTAATTGGATTAAAAGTCAATTCAATTGTGAAATTTAGGTATGTATTAGGTTGAGCCTGAACCCATGTATTGGGCCTAAAGATTCACAAAACTCAAGCCCAACGATAAGGTTCAAAGACACTTGAGGCTTCAACCCATGGTCAAGCCTAAAGATCCATAAGACCCAAGACCAAGATTTAGGTCCAAGAGCCCATGAAGCCCAAATCCACAAGCCTATGAGAACTCTATAAATAGAGAGTTTTTCCTCATTTGCAAGGGACCTGAACTGAGAGCTACAGACTGAAGACTCAGAAACTTCAGAACTTTTAGCAATTCAGAATTCAGAGCATCCAACCATCCAAATCCTTAAGCCTTCAAGATCAGTCAGCGAGTCAGAGAATTCAGAGATAAAGATTCAGAATTCAGAACTCTCAACGACAAAGGCTTCCTCAAACCGATTATCTTCATCAATATACTGAAGATTCAATCATCCTCCACCTGAGAACAAGCTTCCAAGCCCTCAAAACAACATCTTCAAAATCCACATCTCAAAAGAAAGAAACTAAGGACAAATATTAGAGATTGTAACGCGTGCACAAATTAAATCAATAAAGATTCAAATTCATTTACACGTGTCTCATTTCTGCTTATCTCTAGAAATCTCGTGTGAACAAATTGGCACACCCAGTGGGACCATCTCTACCTCTCATCTCATACTCTCTCTTAAGAAAGCATGAATCCCAAAGAATTTTTCTCGATGACTACCGCTTTAACTGATTCCTATATGGGACTTGTTACGCGATGCCGTTCAAAAGAAATTAACTATGAAGAAAGCTAGACACCTGTTATCGCAAATAAAATGCTGAAGCTCATGATAGAATCTTTTAAAAATTACATCTCTGCTGTAGAAGATTTTGAGTTCGGCAAATATTCTCGTCCTAACCATGAACCAAGCAAGATTTCAAATCTTGATGTGATGTCTGCGATGATGACTAATACATCTACCAGTGAAGAAATACTAGTTGAGTGTGAAAAGAAGCTCAGCATGTTATTAGCGGTGGTCAAAGAAAAGAACGACGAAATCACTTCTCTTAAAAATCAGATGGAAAGTCGAGATGTTGTTGAGTCTAGACATACCGTCGTCAACAAAGACAAAGGGAAATCCATCATGCAAAAAGATCACTCACAACACACTGCTTCAATTGCTACACCATCTGTCTAGCAGTTGCAATATATAATTATGACTTCAATGAGAGCACAATATGGTGGACCTGCTTAGTGCTCTCTATTGTACTTAAAGCCATACACCAAGAGAATCGACAATTTGACGATGTCTACTGGTTACCAGGCACCAAAGTTTCAACATTTTGATGGGAAGAGAAATTTGAAGCAACACGTTGCGTACTTTGTTGAAACATACAAAAATGCCGGTACTAGAGGAGATCTATTAGTCAAGCAATTTGTTCGAATTTTGAAAGGGAATGCTTTTGATTGGTATACTGACCTCGAATCAGAGTCTATTGATAGTTGGAAAGAACTTGAAAGAGAATTCCTTAACCGCTTTTATATCACCCGACGAACCGTCAGCATGATAAAGCTTACCAGCACCAAACAAAGAAAAGGTGAGCTAGTTGTTGACTACATCAATCGTTGGAGAGCCTTAAGTCTCGATTGCAAGGATAGACTCATTGAACTTTCTACAGTCGATATGTGAATCCAAGGTATGCATTGGGGACTCCTCTACATTCTTTAAGGAATAAAGCCACACACTTTTGAAGAGTTAGCAACTCGTGCCCACGATATGGAGCTAAGAATTGCTAACCTAGGAAATAAAGACATTTTCCGGGCAGACGTCAAAAAAGAAAAGAAAGAAGTCAACCATACTGAAAAAGTCTTTAAAAACACCTCTAAAGAATCCAAGGTCGTGAATACAAACTCCATTAAGATTTTCTCAAAAGGAAAGGATAGGAAGAAGGAAAGGCAACAAGATTATGGTGAAAGAAGTAGTTTGACTTTGAAGGAGAGGTAAGAAAAATTTTATCCATTTCCAAACTCAGATGTTGCAGACATGCTTGAACAGATGCTCGAGAAACCACTTATTCAGCTGCTAGAGTGCAAGCGACCAGAGGAATCGAGAAAGATCAATAACCCTAACTATTGCAAATATCATCGTGTTGTTAGTCACCAGGTCGAGAAATGTTTCGTGTTGAAAGAATTAATTCTGAGATTGGCTCGAGAAAGAAAAATTGAGTTAGATCTTGATGAAGTAGCTCAAGTAAACCATGCTACTGTCATATTTCAACCAAAAGTAGAGTCGCCCATGAGATCGTCACATGGACAATTACAGACTTTGATCCAGTTCGGATCATTTGAGCCCGTTACTGTCTGGTTTCAAGAAAATTCTTCAAGTAAAAGTACACAAGAAGAAAGTTTCCAAAAGAAATATACTCAAGAAAATGAAGAACCAACTAAGGATGACAAAAAAGGCTAGACCATTGTGACACGCTGCAAAAAGGGGTAACTAAGTTACACTAGAAAAGAATCATGTTTATTTCTGTAATGGCCCAGTTTTCCATTCCGGTTCTCTAGGTACGTTCTGTTGCTTTTTCTGTTGTTCGGTTGGGCCGTTAGGGCAGCTTGAACCTCTTGAGGCATTTTGGTAATTTTGCCTTCAGGGGTAGTCTCGTAATTTACCAAGGTTTCGGGGTTGTTCTGTTATTGCTGAGTTTGAGTTTTCACTTCAGTCTCAGGTTTCCAGGGTTGGTGTAGCTTTCTGAGAGGTTTGGAGCCTTGGTTTGTTTAAAAGAGAAATTAAGGGTAAAATACTTGTTAAAAACTCATTCGCCAGGACTCGAAGCCGGAACCTAGGAGGACACATGTCGCCACCTCATTAACCCCTTCCTTTTTATCGAGACCTAAAGGGGGTTAGCCGCACACTTCTTCCTCTCCATTCTCGTTTTCTCTCTTTTTCCCCTTTCTATCCATTACCAAGAATCCTCTTTCTCCTTCACCAAGCCGAAACTCTTTTTCCCAGTCGCTGCTCCTTATGCACGCCCACATCGCAAGCCTCTCCTCTTCATCGAAGCCCTGCCTTGCCGAGCCAGCAGCGTCAAGATCGCAAGTCGCTCCCGAACGCCTCGCCCCACCTGATCGCGTTTACTCGTCGCCGCATGACTGCCCCATCACGCGCCTCGCATGATTGCACGCCAGCCTTACCGAGAGCCAGCTGCCGAGCCACCTAGTGTTCGGTTAGGGTAATTTCTCTCTCGAGCTAGTGTTGATCGTTTAATTCGTATTTCTATTTTTTTATTTGCTAGGTTCTGTTGGTTCTGCAGCTCAAGGAGCACTTTATACTTGTGTGTGTCTTTTCCTGCTTGTTTCCAGGTAAGGATTCCTTGCCGGGGTTGTGTGGACCCTGCGGGACTTTTCTGATTGCTTTCTTGTATGCTTGCTTTACTGTTACGTGCATGTTAGTGAATAGGAACTTCTTGGCTGATCTGTTCTGCTAGCATGTTTGTCGCTTATATTCACATGTAAATGCCATGCTAGGTTTGTTCTTCCAGAATGCTTGATTTCCTATTTTAAACTCGTAGTACCATGCTAGGGTTATTTGTTGTGAAGCATGTTTGTTTGTTAAGAAA
>JBBMKA010024947.1:0-26744 GCA_037833695.1 Sechiopsis laciniata | reverse complement strand
TATATATAAATTAACATGCAGCAGTGTAAAACTCAATGACCTACGCTCCTAGCATACTTCTATTCATGAATAGTAAACATAAACTCCTACAGCGTAACCATATAAATAAACATAAAATAGAAGTAAACCAGACGATTTTATTGCATCTAAGAAATGTTTAAAACTACAAGCTACTCCTAATAAAACAGTAAAATCGAATTGGCGCGGCTGAAGATGTGCAGACCCCTTGTCATCGGCTCCTACGATACCACCATTTTCTTCTCTCCGCAATAGGTTTCATGGCCAACCGACCAGCTCATCTCTTTTGGCTCTCTGCCTTGGTATTTATAGAATTGAATTACTTGGTCGACAAGTCGAGGTGAACTATGAGATCTTCATTAATGTAGAATTCCTTGATTTCCGTTGGAATTTATTTGATTGAGGTTGCCTTCATTACTTGATTGATTCTCGATTATTTCCTTGTTGGTGTGTCTTTTCCAAACATGTTTTCATTTTAAATTCATGCCTTTTTGCGCTGCTGATCATCGTTCTCGCTGATTGTCCTTTCTGCGGTGTAGTTAATATGTCCTGCCATTAGCATTGATTAGCCACAATTTACTCAAGATTTATGTTAAAAACATGAAACTGTGCTTCTGATGCTCTATTATGAATGCGTGCTGATTTTCTAAGTTATTTCATCGTAATTCTTCTATTAGCGCTTTTTTCCCCTTTAATTCTATAATAATGCTAACTAAGATAGCCTAAAATACGCTCTATTTGAGAGCTATCAAGGATGATGGGAGATCAGGGGAGAATTAGCAGAGATTAAACCCAGCCATGAAATAAGTAGTTAAGAAATAAATCATCAAATGGCTAGATGCTGGGGTGATCTATCCAATCTTGGATAGCCAATGGGTTAGTCAAGTGCAATGCGTGTCGAAGAAGGGAGGCACGATCGTCTTCTGAAATGAGAAAAACCAATTAATCCTAATCTTCTGAAATGAGAAAAACCAATTAATCCCAACAAGGATAATAATTGGATGGCGAGTTTGTATGGACTATCGTAAGCTCAATAAAGTGACTAAAAAGGACCATTTCCCATTGCTTTATATCGATCAAATGTTGGATCGCATTACAGGAAGAGAGTATTATTATTTTCTGGATGGGTATTCTGGTTATAACAAGATTACCATCGACCCTAAGGATCAAAAGAAGACTACCTTCACTTGCTTGTACGGAATATTCGTATTCAGGCATATACCATTTGGACTCTACAATGCGCTCGCAAAATTTCAACGGCGTATGAGGGCTATTTTTTCTAACATGATAGAAAATATCATGAAGGTATTCATTGATGACTTCACAGTCTTTGGAAATTCCTTTATTGACCATATTAGAAATTTGAAGCAGGTATTGCAACAGTGTGAAGAAACGCATCTTGTGCTGAACTGGGAAAAATGTCATTTCATGGTTCAAGAAGGCATCGTCCTTGAACACAAGATTTCCAAGGAAAGGATGGAGGTGGATGACCTACGTTCTGGATGCTAATATAAATGTATAGTAATTAACTCGAAGCTCAACCTATTGCTAAGTGTGACTCAGAATCGCTTACGCGCAAGTATACGCGGTCAGAATGTAGTAAGTGATAAGTATTTATGTTTTATCGTTCTCCATAGGGATTGAAGTCTAGAACTAATACTATTAATGTGAGAGTTATGCGAATAGAGTAAAGAATGGGTTTGAAGTTGTTTGTGTGTTTTAATTATGAATGCTAATAGTGATTAAATATGAATGCTAACAATAATTAAATGTGAATGCAATGAGTAGTGATAAAAAGACAGCTATATAAGATATTAAGGGTACGGGACTAGTTATCAAGTTTCATGCTTCCCTATTCTAATAAGTACTTCTACACTTAATGATTTATGGCAGACCCAGCTTCCACTGCGATGTCCATACTAATTCAGGGCGTCGCAAGTGTTGGTAAGGTTATTCCTAACACTTTGAATGGTGAAAAGCTTTTCATCTAACCTAACGTGGATCATCCTACAGTTCCTTCTTCTGAACTCGCTGTAGGCTACATGCGTGGGTAGCTAATCGATGCATGTATATTAAATAAAAAATGCAGCAATATAAAACATAATAACCTAAATTCCTAACATGCTTCTACAAATGAATCCTCACCGAAAACTCCTATAGCGCGGCATAGGAATAAACACAAGTAGAAAACAAAATCAGCAAATAGAAGACAAAATCAACAAATTTTATTACTAATACTAAATGTACACATCTATAAACTATTCCTAAGAAAAACAATAAAAAGTTGGAATTGGTGCGGTTGTAAAGTGTGCAGTCCCCTTGTCATCGGTTCCCATGTACACCACCAGTTGCTTTTCCTTAAGGTTGACTTTTGGCCAACCGACCAGCTCACCTGACCTTGGCTTCCCTCTTGCTATTTATAGAGATGAATTACTTGGTTAGCAAGTTGAGGTTAGCTGGAAAATCTTCATTAATGTAGGATCTCTTGATTTTTGGACGGATTTCTTTGATTGACGCTCTCTTAATTGCTTGATTTATTCTCTGTTTGTTTCCTTGTTGGTTTGATTCTTCGAATGCGACTTCCTTGTAAATGTGTGATTCTGCTGAGTGGATCGCCATTCGCATTGATTCATCCTTCTCGCGTAAACGCTCTGCGTATTCCTGCATTGCATAATGTTTTAGTGTAACTTATTCATTATTTTTAGTTCAACTTCAAAACTGCGCTTATAATGCTAAATTATGGATGTATGCAACTTCCATTGGTTTTTTACTCGCAATTTACTATTATCACCCATTTATTTCCTTTAATCCTCAGAATAATGCAAACTATAATAGCCTAAAATGTGCTTTATTAGAGAGCTATCAAACCCCTAAACTTAAATCATTTTTTGTCCCAAGTAATGCATAGTCTATTAATTAGCCATTCTTGTTCAATTAAATAAGCTTTTCCTCTTTTCGAGCTAAACCAAGTAGTTCTTATCGCATTTTATAATCTTAGAATAAAACTTCTTTCTCTTTTCAATTTCCAAATTTTCCCAAGGATTCAGGTTTTGCCTTAAAATCCTCCCTACCATAACTGACAGATTGTTCCTAAGTGCAATTATTTCTCATTACCTAATCTATTGTACACAATCACTTCTACATCTAAGTTTGCCCAACATATTATGTCAAGACTTTTATTTAAGCCCTTATATCCTTCAAGGATTTCTTCTATAATTTTCACATTCCTCTTAGTTTGCACTCATATCTACAATTCCATAGTTATCAGGATGCCTTGTTTAAGCATAAAACATTTCACCTAAGCAAAGGAATTTTAAGCTTGCGCTATTTGTAGACAGCGGAATACTTAAGGAGTCCTAAGGCTTATTCGCTCTTCTTCTCTTTGATTTTGCTCACAATATGTTGATCTTTATTTTATAAATTTTTTTTTCTCTCAGCAAAATCACTCCTCGGGCATCCCTCACTCCCAAACTTAAAGGCTTCATTGTCCCTAATGAAGGTGAGGCTTAGTTCCCCAAAACTTAGCTATTTCTGTGATTGCGATACTCTATCTCAAGCTCTAAGAGTTCTTGTGAATTTTGATTCTCTCTGTCATTCATGATAGGGACTATCTAATGCTAGGTTTGGATCTAGAGGAATTTAAAAATTCTTCTAATTGAAAGGGAGTTCCCTACTAAACTTAGATTTGCGATAATAATGCTAACTTAATCTTTCAAAGGGAAATTGTTGATTGTTATAAAATTAATTATAAAGGAAATAGAACAAATTGCACCCTAATGCATGATCCTATAAAATTAAAATTACAACTACAAATGAAATGGCTGAAGGAAAAATGCTTAAAGTAAATAAGAGAGCGGGACTTCCATCTTAAGTGTTTGCATTGCTGCCTATATTGCCTTTACTTTGCTCCGAATTGAGTATTTGTTTTGGAAATTCAGGTCATTCGGAGTACTCTTCTCTTGCTACCATGTTAAGCATAAAGAGCTCATCGCGCTCTTCTACATAAGTTAAATATCTTTGTGTAATTGCATAAAGCTTATTTATCTTTTCTACTAGCCCTCCATTGCTATTTCATCCCTCTTCATCGTCCTCCTTTGTTTGAAAAATCAGTATAATCTTATTGTGAACGGAAAGTACATGGAATCCTGCATGTTTTCAGCATAGCGTTGTACTTGTGCTTTTAGAATTTTTTCTAAGTTGATATGCGTTCCAAGCTTGATTGCAAATAATAGCATTGCTTGCTCCTTCCTAGTTAGTTCCCTATTGGTTAAGGGCATTATGGATGTTCTGATAAGTTTCAACCAATCTTTAAGGTCCTTTACAACCATGGATGCTTGGAATGATGTTGGATCGTTCCATGCTGCTCCTACTGCTCCTATCAATATCAAGCTATCTTGCATTTTTTCATCAGTGGGAAAGTTTACCAATTACTGACTGATCTGCATTCTGGGTGCTAATATAAATGTACAATAATTAACTCAGAGCATAACCTATTGCTAAGTGTGACTCCAAATCGCTTACACGTAAGTATACGTGGTCATAATGTTGCAAGTGATAAGTATTTATATTTGATCGTTCTCCACAGGGATTGATGTCTAAAACTAATACTATTAATGTGAGAGTTATGCAAATAGAGTAAATCATGGGTTTGAAGTTGTTTGTGTGTTTTAATGATGAATGTTAAAAGTGATTAAACATGAATGCTAACAATAAGTAAACGTGAATGCAATGAGCAGTGATAAGACGACAATTATAGAAGATATTAAAGGTGGGGTACTAGTTCTCAGGATGCCTTGTTTGAGCATAAAACATTTCACCTAAGCAAAGGAATTTCAAGCTTGCTCTATTTGTAGACAGTGAAATACTTAAGAAGTCTTAATTCTTATTCGCCCTTCTTGTCTTTTATTTTGCCCAGAATATGTTGATCTTTATTTTATAATTTTTTTTTCTTAGTAAAATCATTCCTCGGGCATCCCTTACCCCCAAACTTAAAGGCTTCATTATCCTCAATGAAGGTGAGGCTTTGATGACTTTCAAATAGAGTCAATATTTAGGCTGATTTTGAATCGGTTGTTCGCAATTAGCATATAAAATTTGATACGAAAGAGTCAATTTAGTTCGCAAAGTGGTGATTTAGACTAATGCTCGCGCATTAGGGGACTAAATAGAGAATTATGCATTGTACCGTTAAAAATGGTTGCCACCTACCTAGGAATTAATTTCCTACGGGTTTTCTTGACATCCAAATATTGTAGTGTCAGCCAGTATATCCCCTGACATTAGTCAAGGTGCACGCAAGCTGGCCCAGACAGTCACGAATATATAAAAAAAAGAAGCTAAAATCACACTCTAAATGCGTAAATAAGTACCTCTAATGCTGAAAAGATGTTTTGCAAGAAGTGCGATGCGAAGAAGCAGGACTTAACCAATGCGAAACTAAAATACGCGACAACAGTAGCTCGGACAAGACGCCAAGGCAAGGACTTAATGAAGGAAGGATTGCGATAACAATGCACGATGTTGACTAACAAGACAGCTAGAGAGACAGATTGCAGAAATCATGGGATCTCTTCCTTATTACATTACGACGAGATTGACGAAATCAATCAGCCAATCCGGTCAAGTTAATTGGGCTACTAAATCAAATCTGGAATATTCGATAAGGACCAAGAGGAGTCTATAAATTGAAACCTTGTAATCTTTTTTAGGGGGAGGGTTGGAATAGAGAACTCTCTACTTGTTTTTATCATTTTTATTTTGTTAGACTTATTCTGCTTTTTAATAATATTGCTTTCAGCATGTTTTCATTCATGTTGTTATCTGTGTTTGTATTTTGCATTATGAACTAATTTCTCTAAGGGTAGGTTAGGGAAAAGTGGAATTGTTTAAGCATGTGTTAGACGGATCCAGGGAGGGACAAACCAGTGCATGTTAGCTAGGTTCATAATTTCTTTATAGTAAGTGTCGACCGGCCATCCACACAAGCTACTTGGTTATAATTTGGAAGAGGAAATGACCTAAGGCTAGATAGCATGTTCAGTAGTTTAGTATCAAAGTCTCTTATACTTTAAATCGGAGTTTTGGAATTAACAAGTAACTACTGCATACACTGCGCTGTTCAGATTACATTGAGTTACAACGTGAGTTAGACTAATGCGAATGAATGCAAAAGCAGACATTTGTTAAGCGAAGTATGCTAGTTTCCCCTCATCGCACAGTTCTTATAACACTGCTATCATTCCATGAGTACCTTAACTATGCCTTAATTTCTCATCACGCTTATTACAATTTACATTATCTTTATTTTACGCAACATGACTAAATCGAAACCTTTTTATTTACTTTTTGTCAATTTTAAACATACTACGTTTGATAAATCATATTCCCTGTATAGATCGATAATTTTACTTATTACTTACTGCAGACTGCGAATACTTGCGCGAGTGTGTGTCATTTGCACATGAGGCAACCTCACATTAGTCATCAGATCAGGTTTAGTTCCCCTAAACTTAGCTATTTATGTGATTGTGATACTTTATCTCAAGCTCTAAGACTTCTTGTGAATTTTGGTTCTTTCTGTCATTCAGGATAGGGACTATTCTAATGCTAGGTTTGGATCAAGGGGAATTTAAGAATTCTTCTAATTGAAAGAGTGTTCCTTACTAAAACTTTTTTTTTTTGAAAACCGGGAAATCAGAGCTTCGCTCCCCTATACCCGGGGCACCACTAGCCCGTCCCTAGACTGTGGCACCGGGATACTTCGAAGGGTATTCTAGTTTAAGCGCTTTCCAGCGGCCTCGAACCAGGAATCTTTCAAGAAAGCATGCCTTGAAGGTCTTGCCCTCAACCGCTGGGCTGCCCCTTGGGGACGTTCCTTACTAAAACTTAGATTTACAATAATAATGGTAACTTAATCTTTCAAAGGGAAATTACTGATTCTTATAAAATTAATTATAAAGGAAATAGAACAAATTGCACCCTAATGCATGATCCTATAAAATTAAAATTGCGACTATGAATGAAATGCATGCTGAAGGAAAAACTGCTTAAAGTAAATAAGAAAGTGGGACTTCCATCTAAGTGTTTTCATTGTCGCCTATTTTACCTTACTCCAAATTGAGTACTTATTTTAGAAATTTGGGCCATTCAGAGTACTCTTTTAGTGTTACCATGTTGAGCATAAAGAGCTCATCGCGCTCTTATGCATAAGTTAAATATCTCTGTATAATTGCATAGAGCTTATTTATCTTTTCTGCTAGCCTGGCTACGGTAACTGCTTCTCCCTTGTTGTTTATTCCCTCTGCATCATCCTTGTTTGTTTTAAAAATCTTTATAGTCTTATCACGACGTTGCAGCCTAATGCCCTAATCAACACATAGTTACGTTCGAATGGGAAGTACATGGAATCTTGTATTTTTTCAGCATAGCGCTGTATTTATGCTTCTAGAATTTTTCCTAAGTTTATATGTGTTCCAAGCTTGATTGTAAATAACAACATTGCTTGCTCCTTCTTGATTAGTTCCCTGTTGGTTGAGGGCATTATGGATGTTCTAATAAGTTTTAACCAATCCTGAAGGTCCTCTGTAACCATGGATGCTTGGAATGATGTTGGATCGTTCCATGCTGCTCCCATTGCTCTTATCAATATTAGGCTATCATGCATTTGTTCATCAGTGGGAGAGTTTACCAATTGCTGACAATATTTTCCAGGAACATTAGGTGATGCGAGTGCTTTGTTCCATGTTGCTACTCGGCTGTCGATTAGTTGACTTTCTTCTCTTAAGAATAGGGGTTGTTCCTCATTCAGATTTGCATAAAATTGCCACACCCATTCAGTCCTTGCATTCATCATTGGATTGAAATACACCTTCCATCCCAATTGCTCAATTTTCCTAACTGTTTCTTCTAAGATTCCCTTCTATCCTAATTCGCGATTAAATCCTCTGTTCTCTTGTACGATGAATTTGTCCTCTGCATTGATGGATGCAAAGGTTGCACCTTCTCGCACAACTACGATCTTGGTGCAAGGCTTACTTTGCAGAATTTCTGGCAACACCCTAGTTCTCATGGATTGAACTTTAGTAATTCAAAATCTAGGGTGCTGTTATTCCTTTTCATTTAACACTTCAGCCTCTTTAGAGGAGTTCTCATCTTCATCCTCGCATGGCTCACCTTCTTTTGGATCATCTTCTATGGATTCTTCGTTGTCCTCTTTAGGTTCTATTTTTATAATCTTTTTCGTTCCTTGGTTTGCTCTCTATTGAAGATAATCTTCCATTAGTCTGTCCGTCAATTCCTAGTGTTCAGCTACTAAGAGAGGTTCTTCATCGTCGCTGTTTACATCGACATATTGGGTCACATTTTTCATCCTCTATTCAACTTTCCCGAAGAGCTTCCCACTTCTAGTTTACCGTCAGTGTGAACTTTCCCCATATTTAGGTTCTTGCTCAACAGCTGTTAATTTCTTAATTCCCCGCCCTAGAGGCTTCGAATCTCAAAACTATTTGCGCTCGTTAATCATCTTACCCTTAATGGTCTTGCTACAGAATTTACGATTGGAAGTCGTGGTAAGAATGAGAACTTGAGATTTCCTACAATGAAGGCTCAAAATGTGGTGATCAACCCTTCCTTACACAGGGTTTATATAAATTTTCAAAAAATCTCGGAAATCAATGTGCAACGAATGAGATAATCACAAAGCGTGGTGATCGACCCTTCCTTACTTTAAATTTGTTCAAAACATTCTGTCCGAGGCTTGTTTAATTAGGTTCCTTTGAGTAAAATTTTCCACATGGCCTCAATTTTACCGGTCTCATCATGGCTCGTTTGAGCATAAAACATTTCAGCTAAATACTAGAATTTCTTAAGCTTGCGCTTGATTGGGTAGCCAGCGGAATACTTAGAATACCCATGGCTAATTGCTCTTTTGCCGTTTAATTTTTACCTAGAATGTTTTGATTTTATTTTACACACTCAAAATATAATTTGTTTTTTTTTTTAGAAACGCTTCCCATAACACTCAGCGGGCTTGCCTTCACCCCCAAACTTAATTTTTCATTGTCCCTAATGAAGGTGAGGCTAGTTCCCCCAAACTTAATTTAATCTAATGTTCTCAATCTCCCTGTTTCAAGTTTTCAGTTTCCTCCCCAAGAAAATGCACTATGTTCCATGTTTAAAAAGGATGCGTCCCAAAATGTTCTCGTTAGGAAACTAGCAACTGACGTCACGGGGCAGATTCAATTTTAGCGTATAAAAGACAATATTTGTGAAATGCAGAATTAAAAAGCAAGAATCTAATAAGGCATTGGTCAAAACATGATACTATAAACAGGGAATAAAATAAAGAGATTGATTATATTATGGTGAAACAAAAATAACAGAGAAATGCGATAGAGACAGAGACTTTCTTTATTCTTCTTCTTCATCCGAATCAGCACTATCAGAGTTGGTGGACAAAACAATGTCCTAGAATTACGAGAAGATGGGCTTATGGATGCACAAATTTAAGAGGTCTAATGAGTCGAATAACACATTGTCGCGCTCTTTCACATATGCCATAAACACGCCTAAATTACTGGTGAATAACCAAAGATAGCACACCAATATTTCATGCGTGTTTTTCCTCCTCTACTTAATTGGACAAGTCGATACCTAGGCCTGAATGGCAGGACCTGCGTCAGTAGTCATAGCGACAGGGTTTGCGAAGAACTCCCCTGCTAGGCGTTCAATGGTCCTATTCATCTCATCTAGGTTTCCTTTAAAGGTATCAGTCTCATTCTTTTAGGCTCAGGAAGTCTTGTATCAGTATCGTCTCTAAATCGGTGTTGCAACAGGTCCTCCGGCACCGACATTGCACCTCTGCATCCACTAGGATGCTCTTCCACCATCGGTGCTTTACCTTCCCGATGCGATCTCACTTCTTCCTCTGCATGAACCACGATAACCTCAAGAGATCTAGAGGGGCCCGCATTCATATTTCCTTTGCGCTCGTCTTCTTGCGCTTGATGGGATTTCTCCACCTTCTGATCAAACTCTTTTATGTCCCTTTCCTCCATCGAAAGCGTCAAACCTTCGATATACCCTGAAGTTTCAAGGCTATCAACCCTCACTACTGGTCGTAGTGCTAAGATAACACCCCATTTATTCTCTAAGGGCGTCCTCAAATTCTTTGGCTTCCTCGTGGTCTGCTGATCTTGCACCTGAAACAGTTGTTCTTCTGTGCCTTGTCATTTAACTTACGACTGTTCGACCACATTGTTTGCAGGTGAAACGTCGACAGGCTCGAGAGCTTGAGTGGGGTTAACTTCTCCTTGACCTTCTATCCTCAGATTCCACCATCTTTGGTAATTTGATGCAAATATGCGTACGATGGTGAAAATTGTTGCAGTTTGAAATTAGAAAAGAGGTGAAGGGTTTAAGTTTCTGGTAATGGGATTATGAAGAAGGTAATCCAAAGTATTTATCGATCGCATGAAGGGTCAAAGTGATCAACAATCGACGTTTTGCATTAGGCCGACTGTTGAGTTATTACGGCCATGTAGTTGCTATAAACCCTTGGATCAACGATCCAAATATTTCTACCGCTCGATTTTTTGCTACATTTAATGAACAAAATGATTGCCCTAATCCCCACATGCACCGATTCATATTCTATGTTCTTCGTAATCTTTGCATAATCGAATGTAGAGAGAGAGGTAAAAATAAATTCAGAAATTAAATAAAAAAAAAAAAATTAAAGCAGTAAAATTAGATAACTTCTCGAATAAGCAAATAGGAAATATTCTAACTAGCATGCGCGTAGCGAAAATTAAATGTACCGATACGTGCGCGCTCCAGTCGCATACTTGTGCGATTATTCATCAGTCAATGCGAATGAAAATATCCTGCACTGAACATCCTCCAGTAATGCTTAAGTCTCTGGTCGTTGACTACGAATTCATTCTCCGTTGACTTGTTCTTAATCTAGATTGCTCCTTCTGGTTTTACTTTTTAAGAGCCCAGAAAGCTTTATGTTCTAACTCGATCGAAAAATAGCATGCCTTCCCATACACAATTCTATAAGGTGACATGTTCAATGGAGTTTTGAGTGCAAATCGATAAGCCCAAAGCGAGTCATCTAGTCGCAAGGACCAGTCTTTCTTATTAGGTCCAACAACTTTCTCTAAAATGCTCTTGATCTCGTGATTAGATACTTTAGCTTGGAAATTGGTTTGTGGGTGATAAGGAGTTGCAATGTGGTGCTTGATATTGTACTTATGTAGCACATGAGCCATTTCTTTATATATGAAGTGCATTCCCTCATCATTGATTAGCGCTCGCAGTGTACCAAACCTAGTGAAAATGCTCCTGTAGAGGAATTTTATAACAGTTTTAGCATCGTTGAAAGGTGTGGCAATCGCCTAAACCCATTTGGAAACGTAATCAATCGCGACCAAGATGTACAAATTTCCGCACGAAGGGGGACATAAACCCATGAAATCAATTCTCCAGACGTCGAATAGTTCGACCTCCAAAATCGATGTTTATGGCATTTCATCCTTTTTTCCTATATTTCCTCTCCTTTTGCATTTATCGCATGTTTTTTCATAATGATAGGCATCCTTGAATATGCTCAGCCAGAAATATCCCGACTGAAAAACTTTTGCCGCAGTGTGCATTCCTCCAAAGTGCCCTCCATATGGTGATGTATGGCATGCTTCTAGTATTGCATTTATCTTGTGTTCCTCCACACATCGTCTTATCATTCTATCAGCATTTTATCTATACAGAAACGGTTCATCCCAGAAGTAGAATCGAGTCTCATGAAAGAATCTATTGGCTTGCTGCCTTAATAAGTCTACTGGAATGACATGACTTGCTAGGTAGTTGGCAATGTAAAAAAGCCCAAGGGAAACTTTTTTCTTTAGTGAAATTGATCATGAACATTTGCTCATCAGGAAATTTTTTGGATATACTGATCATGGTAGAGTCAGTTTGTCTATTCTCTAATCGAGATAAATGATCTTCTACCACATTCTTGCATCTCTTTTTATCATTTATCTCAATATCGAATTCCTGTAGTAGTAAGATCCATCTGATCAACCTTGGCTTAGCATTGGCTTTACTCATGAGATATTTTATGGCCGCGTGGTCTGTAAAAATAATCACCTTCGATCCTACCAAGTAAGAGTAAAATTTTTCTAATGCGTAGATCACAGCTAGAAACTCTTTCTTAATAGTGGTTCAGTTGAGTTACGTGTTATTTAAAGTTCTGCTAGCATAATATATAGGATGGATCAACTTTTCTCCTTTCTGTCCCAAAATAGCTCATATCGCATAATCACCGGTGTCGCACATAAGCTCGAAAGGCTTCTTCCAATTAGGCGAGGTCATTATAGAAGCTGTGGCTAGAGGCTTTTTTAACTGCTCGAACACGTGTAAGCTTCGTTGATCAAAATTAAAGGGGCGCGCAGCTTCCAAGAGTTTACACAATGGCTTCGTGATTTTTTAAAAATCTTTAATGAAACGCTTATAGAACCATGCGTGGACTAAGAAACTGCTCACTCCTTTCACGTTCCTTGGTGGTTCTAACTTGTCTATAGCTTCAATCTTTGCTTGATCAACCTCTATTCCATTCTTGGAAATCTTATGTCCTAACACGATTCCTTCTTTGACCATGAAATGATATTTTTTCCAATTCAGCACAAGATGCATTTCTTCATATCATTGTAACACCTTCATTAAATTTCCTAATCAGTTGGAAAAGCTATCTCCAAACACCGTGAAATCATCCATGAAAACTTCCATGATATCTTCAAGCATATCAGAAAAGATTAACATGATGCATCTTTGGAATGTAGTTGGAGCATTGTAGAGTCCAAAAGGCATTCTTCTGAACGCGAATATTCCGTAAGGAGAGGTGAATGTAATTTTCTCCTGATCCTTGGGATCAATGGTGATCTGATTATAGCTGAATATCCGTTCAGAAGGCAATAATAATCCTTCCCTATGATACGGTCTAGCATTTGGTCTATGTAGGGTAATGAGAAGTGATCCTTCTTGGTTGCTTTGTTCAACTTCCTATAGTCCATGCACACACGCTATCATGTTACTATTCTTGTTAGACTCAACTCATTCTTTTCATTTTGAATGACGGCGGTGCCTTCTTTCTTCAGCACGTATTGAATAGGACTTACCCATTGGCTATCTTATATAGGATAAATTACCCTTACATCGAGCCACTTTATGATTTCTTTTTTTACCACTTCCTTCATGGCGGGATTCAAACGTTTTTATTGCTCAACTGAGTTCTCGACATCTTCCTCTAGAATGATTTTATGCATGCAAAATGTAGGACTGATGCTTGTTATAGTCGCCAAAGTCCATCCAATCGCCTTCGTGTGTTGTTTGAGTAACTCTAAAAGCAGTTTCTCATTGTTTGGTGTTAGCTGCGATGAGATGACAATCGATAAAGTCTCTTTCTCTCCCAGATAAGCGTACTTTAAATGCATGGGGAGGGGTTTTAATTCAAGCATTGGCAGTCCTTCAACTGAAGGGCGCTGCGGAGAATTAACTCTAATCGTAACATTGAGCGCCTCGTAATAATACATCTCTTCACGCACAGAATCTTCTAACGCATCATTCTGCAGTTCTTTCTCTTTTTCCTTCGCATTTGCATCTTTGTTCATCATTTCTTCCCTTTGCTTGTTTTTTATCGCCTCGTCCAGTAATACTTCTATCTGGCTAACATTGTAAACGTCTTCCAAATTAGGCTACTTCATCGAGTTAAAAATGTTTAACTATATCTGCTGATCTTTCATCCTTAGCGTGATTGTTCCTTCATACACATCCACTACAGTTTGTCACATTTTTAGAAAGGGTCTTCCAAAAATGATCGATACCTCCAGGCCTGCTTCGTAATCAAGGACAATGAAATCTACAAGGAAGATGAACTTGTCGACGTGAATAAGAATGTCTTCAATTTTTTCGACAGGACGAGTAATTAACCTATCCACAAGTTGAATTGTGACACTTGTGGGTCTTGCTTCACCAATTCCAAACTTTATGTAAATCGATAGGGGCATAAGGTTGATACTTGCACCCAAATCACATAGTGCTCACCCAATATGATTGCTACCAATCTTTACTAGAATAGTGAATTGACCAGGATTGACTTTTTTCATAGGGATTTTATTTTGGACGATCATGCTACATTTTTCATTCAACACTACTACTTTGAATTCCTCAAATTTACTTTTCTCACTCATTGCGTTCTTAAAGAATTTCATGTAGTTCGGCATTTGTCGCAATGCGTCAACTAATGAAATGTTAATATCGATTTACTTCAAAATGTCCGTAAACTTTTCGAAGTGCGATTGGTTCATTTTCCTTCTGATCCTTTGAGGGTACGGCGGCGGTGGTGGCTGGTAAATAGGCAATGGTTTGGCCACTTTCATCGTATTGCTTGCTGTTATAGGATCCTCATTGGTTCTCCGTGCTAGTTGCTTTTTCATTGATGGCTCTATTGTAGGCATAGTTTCTTGATATTTCCTAATCTCCTCGCTGCTCATCAAAGGTCTTCCACTTCTTAATTCGATTGCACTAACTTACTCTTTGCCATTCCTCTTGTTGAGCTTTCAGCAGAGTCTAATGTTCCATCATTACTAAGTCATTCTTCACCATGTACTCCTTTAGTGTTGAATCTGGTTGATGAGCTTGTTGTTGGTTACTTCCAAATCTAGAGTGCAGCAATATGCGCTGATGTCCAATTGGGCTGACATTGCTGCCTTGCCCACCCCAAGAGAAATTTGGGTATTACCTCCATCCAACATTGTACGTGTTCGAATAAAGATTATTTTGAGGTCGTAAATTTGTGTGTGCAACTTATATGACTGAATCAACGTTTCTGCTACAGAGCTCATACCTGTGATCACCTTCATAGAGTGCACAAAAGTCAGAAGTTGAGTGATCAACGGTCGATGCATACTGGACATTCTGAGGTGCAGTCATTTATATATATTTTTTATAGAGTTGGTAAGCGTAGCAAGCTGGGCTTGCATAGTAGCCATAGTATTGAGCTCGAATTTACCAGGCGGCTTGTTTTGATTTCTTCCCTGACTCAACTTAGGCTCAGTAGTTTTAGTAATTTTTTCAATAATTTTATGAGCTTCATTGTACGTTTTCTCCATCAGACATCCTCCCGCCGTTGCGTTGAGGATCGCCTTGTCCTGCTCGGACAATCCATTGTAGAAATGTTCTATTTGAAGAGCATAAGACAAACCATGGTACAGACACTTTGCTATAAGCTCTTTATACTGTTCTCATGCTCCTCCTATGGTCTCATCATCCTCTCGTCTAAAACTAGTTATTCAAAACTAGAGTTCATACTCCTCGAAGTAGGGAAGTATTTTACTAAAAAACTTTCGACCACTTGTGCCCAAGTATAATCACATGGCAGCATGTTTACCCAATGTCTGACCTTTTCCTTTAATGAATAAGGGAACAGAAACAGACGAGTATCTTCTAAAGAGATACCAACCTCTTGGTTAGAATCACTAACGGCTAGAAAGGTACACAAATGTTGATTCGGATGTTTCAAAGGGTGACCATTAAAAAGTTCATTGACTCTAAGCATATTATACATATTATTAGTCAAAACAGGTCGCCTACCTTCACCATTAGGTCTAACCATACCTGGATATGCTATGTGGTTGAATAATCCTACTTGAGTCCTCATGACTCTGTCCCTCTCATCTACTCCCTAGGTTGGGGGTAGATTTGCATTGGGGTTTACATTTGCCCCAGCTTTTGCACCAGCTGTTACTACTGGTGGATCGATTACTCTAGAGTGATTATGCGCTACTAGGTCCATTCTTCTTCAAATTCTCTTTCTTTGCTCACGTCGCCTCCTAAGGATGTCCCGTTCAGGTTCTGGATCAAACGAAAAAGTTATGCTCATGCACAAAACACACTCTAATCTTGAAGAAAAATAAAAAGAACTTAACTTGAATTTATTTATTTTTTTATATATATTCTAAAAATCTCAACTGAAAATAAATTGACACGGTTCCCGACAACGACGCCAAAAACTTGACTACTGATTACTAATTGCCTCGTGTGCAAATAATTCACACTTGCGCAAGTATATGAGGTCTGCAGTAAGTAATAAGTAAATTATCGATCTCCACAGGGACTGTGATTTATCTAAGGTGATGTTTAGAATTGAACATAAATAAACGAATGGTAGCTATGATTGATTGGGCTAAAAGCATAATAGTTGTAAAATAGATTGTGAGAGAATAAGGCTAGACTAGGATACTCATGGAAAGTAATCGCAATGCGATATCAAATAAACATGCAGTACGGGGTAATTATCATACTACGCCTCACAAACTTCTGCTTCTGCTTCCGTTCGCATCAAGCCTGACTTTTACTGCGACTTGATGTAATGCTATGCCGGCGCTAGAATGCTGCAATTTTCTCTTGAATTTTTGGTTGGAAGGATTGGTTCAGAAGGCGGGATCTGCAAGAATGCTGCAATTTTTGGAGTTGGAGGAGCACAGCACTTCGCATATGAGAATGCGAAGATGTACAAAGAAAGGACCAAAAGAAGGCATGACAACAGACTCGTCCCGCGAAAGTTTAAGGTTGGCCAACAAGTCTTATTATTTAACTCACTACTTCAATTGTTCCCTGGAAAGCTCGTATCCAAGTGTTCTAGGTCATTTTGCATTACACAGGTAAAACCAGGTGGAGCATTGTGATCCGAAACGAGAAAAATGACAATGAGTTTACAGTCAATGACTAGAGACCGAAGCACTATTGGAATGAAAATGTCCAACACAGGATTTCTTCATTCACTCTGTCTGAAGAATAAGCAAGGATGTAGCATAGGCGTATCAGTACATTTTAATTTCTACTCCAAGCATGATAGTGTTAATTTTTTTGATATACTTAATTGAGAAGTCTGAATTTTTTTTGTTAGGATTTCGTATGTTAGTTTAAATTTTCAATTTTATTTGATTTATAATATAGGAATTTATTTAATTTCTTTTTAGTTTACTGACTGGTTGGTGATAGCTCTCAAATATAGCATTATTTAGGCTAATATCTTAATATATTCTAAAGGTATTTATCCATTAATTGAATGAACTTTAGAGTTAGAATAGCATTAAGATGGGAAACTTATATTAATAAGATAAATGTATGATTTATGAGCTTAAATATAAAAGGCTTGGGAAATTAGCGCATTTTAGAGTAAAATTTGAATGTTGAATGCTTTTTGCACTTAAATACCAAAGATTCCATGCTACGCTAATTTATTGCTATATTTACAGAAATTGCAAATATTATTAGCATCGCATCCAGGAGAATTTGAAATGCTAAAAGCATCACGAATTGGAACAACAAGCACATAATTGTAGAACCGCGAGATCTTCCAAACATTATTTCCGAAGGACAAATATCCGTTGTGAAAATAAAGAAATTTTTTTTTTTATAAAGAATTAATGCAAAGCTATGCAAAAATCAGAGCAGTGCGGTGATGAGAATAGCAATGGGGAGGTGGAAACATTGATACGAAAGCTGCAGATCAGATCAGATGCAAAAGCCTCAATAAGGAAAGAATCGGATGCAGAGAGAATGCCAACTATCAAAGACTAATTACGATAATTATGGGATTCATACCTTAATCAACAAAGATGTGATTGACAAAATCAGAGGAAATCTATCGCACGAATCAGGGGATAAGCTGCCAACGATAAAATGCAATAAAAGGAAATAAAGATATTTTCAAATTCAATTCTTGCCTTCTATGTCGATTCCTTAGTCCCCAAGCATTTCAGAGCCTATAAATAGGAGATGAATCAAGAGATAAAGTGTGCCTATTTTCGGAGTTCTTCTCCCACACTTGGGATTAGGATTTCGAAGAGAAGTTTGTGTTCCTATTGGCACGGAGTCCTATTCTTCAAACAGCTACCATTTATAGCTTTCTTTATTGCTGTCTAGTTTATCTTTTCTACTTTATTTTCATTGTTGTTTCGCACGGACATTATTTCTTTCAATGCAATATTATTTATATTTCATTGTCATGCTTTATCTGTTTCTTACTATGTCTGGCTAAACATTTTAGGCAAAGGTTAAGGGTGCGGATTGTAGAAAGCATGTACTAGGGTAAAGAGAGTTGTTAGTTGAAGCATGTTGGATTAGGATCTAGTTTAGTAGTAACTGTCGACCGATTATCCACATGCACTAATAGGTTATAAATCGGGAGAGGAAACAACCAAAGGCTAGTTTGCATGTTCAGTCGGTTAGTATTAAGTCTTTCGTACTTTAAATTGGAGTTTAGGAATAAATGCATAACTACTGCATACGCTGCGTGATAACTCTCAAATAGAGCACATTTTAGGCTATTCTATTCAGCATTACTCTAAGTTTCAAGAGGAATAATTGGGCTATAACATGTAAATTACAAATAAAAACAACTAGAAGTTGCATGCATTTATGAATTAGCATCAGAAGCACAGTTTCGCAGTTTTAACATAAATATCGTATAAACTGTGCTAAATCAATGCGCAATGCAGGAAATGCGAAGCTTAAGCACATGAAGGACAAATCAGTGCGAATGGTGACAAGCAGCGTAAGAAAGCGCTAAAACATAATGCAACACGTTCGAATGGTCACTCCAACAAGGAAACAAATGAAGAATCAATCAAGCAATTAAGTTGGTGTCAATCAAATAAATCCTGGTGAAAATTAAGAGATCCTGCATTAATGAAGATTTTACAGCTCACTTAAACTTGCTGACCAAGTAATTCATATCTATAAATAGCAAAAGAGAAGTCGAGGTTCGGTGAGCTGGTCGGTTGGCCAAACGCCAATCTTAAGGAGAAGCAACCGGTGGTGTTCGTGGAAGTCGATGACAAAGGGACTGCACACTTCACAACCGCACCAATTCCAACTTTTTACTGTTTTTCTTAGGAGTAGTCTATAGCTGTGAACATTTAGTAGTAGTAATAAATTAGTTGATTTTAACTTTCTACGTGTGTTTATTGCTATGCTGCGTTATAGGAGTTGTTGATGAGTATTTATTTGTAGAAGCATATTAGGAGTGTAGGTTATCATGTTTTACACTGCTGCATTTTTAATTAATACACATGCGTCGATTAGCTACCCACGTATGTACCCTGCGGTGAACACGAAAGAAGAAGCCGCAGGATGATCCAGTATGCTATGTCAGGATTGGGTGAAAGGTTTTTCACCATTCGAAGTGTTAGGGATAACCTTACTAACGCTTGTGTCGCCCAGAGTTAGTATGGAGATTGTAGCAGAAGCTAGATCTGCCATAAATCATTAAGTGCGGAAGTTACTTTTTAGATTATGGAAGCAAGAAGCGTGATAACTAGTTCCGCATTGTTTACATCTTTTGCAACTGTTTTCTTAACACTACTCATTGCTTTCACGTTTACTTCTTGTTGCATTAGCATTCATATTTACTTACTGTTAGCATCAACCACAAAACCAACTTCAAACCCATTAAATACTTATCACTTGTTGCGTACTCGACTGCGTATACTTATGTATTAATGTGATTTGAAGCTTAGAATTTAGTTTCACACTTAGAATTAATTATTAGATTATTTATACCGCACTGAATATCGCACACCAAGTTTTTGGCGCCATTGCCTGGGATTGATTATTTAGAATTAGGATTTTTAATATGAGAGTAGTTTTTATTGCTAAAAAGGTTAAACACTTATATTTTAGCGGAACCAAGATTCAAGACAATACAACCAACAGGGAAAGAAGTCTCAATCTCATTACCACAAGCACGAGCGTCAAAGATGGCATTTTATCACTCTTCAAATCAGCAATGGAATAACACTGTAAACCCACAACAAACACGTTTTTATCAGAAACAAGGCTATGCAGATGAGACATACACAACAAATTTCTATTTAGCATATCCTAACTATGAACAACAGTCGCATTTTGGGGGAAGTCATAGAAGATCGAAGCAACATGAGTCATACATGGGAAGCTAGGAGTCATGAACCTAGGGGACTAATGTACAATCATGGGCAATCTTCTGCAGGCACAACCATAGAAGAAGAAGAAGAATAGCTACAATGGAAGAAATGGATGAGGGACAATGGTATAATACTAGAACCTCAACTGCCCAATCATGTGCACAAACACCCTCTGGAGGCAAACACGGAGAAAAGCGCAACCTACAATACCAATAAAGAAGAGACATATCTGAGGGCTGATGTACTTAATGCAGTATCAGCTGTGGAATTTTTTGATGAGATTGAACCTAAACTCTCATGGGAAGATTTTCGGCTAGTCGTGATCAAACAAGAAGAAAAGACCAAAGCTCTAAGACATGCATAAGAAATAAAGAGGGAATAAAGGAAACGTTTTCAACAACAGGAGGAAGCTTAGGCAAGGGTCATCGATCTGGAAGCTGAGATTAAGGAAAATGAAGAGTATAAATTACAAAAGATACGATATCAGCAGCAGGAGAAGGCCTAGGCAAAGTTCGCCGCCCTGGAAGTTGAAGCCATGGAAGAGGTTGTAAAGGCAAAAGAAGACAGTTCCAAAGTTGACACTGAGTAACTTTCCGGTGATAAAAGCTAAGACGAGGATGAAAGTCTTCAACCATTTAGCACAGTGAGTAATTAACCTGTAGAGCCAATTACAAGAATTTTGCATCAAACCAACAAGGGAGATGCAGAGCCAACTAGTAAGCAGGAGAACATTATTGGCGCACTATCCCATGAGCTACTCGCAATGGTACCTATAGTTTTTACGCTACAAAGATAGCATACACAGTAGGAATTAATTAGTCGAGGAAGCAACACATGGACAATTCAACTAAGCTATAAACCGATACATCATATCCTATCAATGCCGATAAGGGTAGGACAACCGCACACCAAGGAGTAATATGAAGAAAGGCTGGAGAAAGCTATCGAAGATGGCGTAGCTCCTAAGATATATAAATGGCCAAAGCAAGGACAACTGCACTTGATGGAATTAGCACAAAGTTTTGCCCAGATCCTGCTCAGTAGCATTCCTGGAATGCGAAAATCTGGTATTTCTAACTTTGCACTAGTTAATATTTACATTGAGTCGCAACGAAAGTTGAGCTTAATGCAAACGAAAGCGGAAGCGGATGGTTAATAGGTAAAGTATGGAAATTACTACTTAACCTGAGCCTTACTTTGTTCATTTCGCATTTTAATTTTACTTTCGCATTTAGATATAAAACAAAACCAAAATCTAAATACCATTGTTTTTACTTTCTTATATGACTCTTAGATTAATTAACTGATTATAGACATCAATCCCTGCAGAGAACGATAAAATAGAAATACTTATCACTTGTTGTATACTCAACTGCGTATACTTGTGTATTAATACGATTTGAAGTGTAGAACTTAGTTTTACATTTAGAATTTATCATTAGCTTATTTATACCGCACCAAAATATCGCATCAGTTGGTTCAGCCGAGCGCACAGATTTTCACAAGAGTTCAAGAATTTTAAAAATAAGAAAAATCTGATCAAATCCTCTTCATGATTATGGCCAGATATCGAACAGGTGAAGGTTGAGACTCATTAATCTGATGTTTAACGATGCACTCAATGGCCTCATGTGTACTGAATCGATGGCTTGCCTTTTTCATAACCATTAGTCGATCAGAAAATCTTGCCTCCCCTCTTATGATTATTTAAACATTTGAAAAACACCCTTCCACTTACCCGACAACATTTGAAAAAAATCCTTAAACTCTTCTTCTTCCTCGTGGAAAACACCAAAAAACTATAAGGGAACTCAAATGAGCTGGAAATTGGGCAGATGCTTACTTCAAACAATGGGTTGCGAGATGACGGGAAGAGGGTAGTATATTTAAATCACCGCCCCAGGTCGCTACACCTATCAACCCTCCTCGGGACAAAGAAGAAGCCCAGGTAAAAGCATCCGAGCAAGAGCCCATAGCTGCACAGCCAGAGCAGGTCGCAAGAGGAAGAGTTATTTCTAGAATTTCCCAGAGAGAAAAAACTGTCACGTATGCACCACGATGGCCTTGCCCAGTGGTTTTGATTGACAGTTCCAAATCCTTGGGATAATTTGAGGGTCTAACATGCACGAAGAATGAGCGTGACATCGCTGCGTTGGACCATTTAGTTGAGGTCCTAGAGCAAGATAGGTTGGCGAAAAACAATGCAGGCTCCTCTAGACCTGTTGAGGTGGTCCGTGTGGAGGAAGTTATGGAGTACTCGAGAAGGGTAGGAAAGAAACCGATGGTCGAAGACTAGGGTGAAAAGAGGAGAGGCAACTAAAAGATGAAGTTTTATGCTATCTGATGAATCACTCTCAATAAAAGTTGCAAGAAGAAGAGCGACAAGACAAATGTATGGGAGGTATGATAACGGCTGATGAGTTAGATGTGCAATGCATCGTTCAGAGCTTCAGGGTTGAACGAGAAACGACACCAGCAGTGGGCCCCTCTAGACCTATTGAGGCAGATCACTGTAAGGCCATAAGAAGAAGAAGCCGCGAGTTAAGGAATTTTGAACGCAGTGAGATTAAAATTTCTAAGAAACAGAAGCATACTAGGCTTACGCAAAAAAAAGAGACAATGGTTGTTCGAAGCTCTTACATTTCTTATCCCCCGCATCTGCATTCCAACCTTCCCCAACATCCTTGAAGTTGCATCTTGACCGATGCAGTTTAAGTTCGACTATGTATAATATTATGATGTTTATTTTAAACTTTAAATGTTATTGCTAACAACCAAGTATTAAATCGTAGGCATTACCAAGTATATGCAGTCGATTCGTGGCAAGTGATAAGTATTTATTTATATTGTTCTCCACAGGGATTGATGTATAGAATTAATTTTACTAATTTAAGAGCCGTGCAAGAAAAGTAAAACAATTGGTTTGGTGTTTGTTTGGGGTTTTCAAGACTTTAAATGTTAAGTAAATAAGCAATTAAATAGGTAGGGGTAAAATGTGGATGCAGAAGATGTTAAGCATGTGATAGCGGTAAATGAGATTTCATGCTTCCCTAATCAAACAACTGCTTCTGCACTTGGTGATTTATGACAAACCCTGTTTCCGCTGCAATTCTCATACTTGACTCTGGGCAATGCATGCGATAGTAAGGTTATTCCTAACACCTCAATTGATGCAAGATACCTCGTACCAAACCTATCCTAGCATACTGGATCATCTAATAGATCCCTCTTCCAAGTTCATGGATGGTTAGCATATGTGAGTAGCTAATCGACACATACTTTAAAATAAAATGCAGCAGTGTAAAACCATTTCTACCCGCAATCCTAACATGCATTCTACATACAAATCTTACAAATGCTGCTAAACTAAGTTAACATAGAAATGAGTAACAATCGATATGTCAATTTATAAATACCATCATAAAGAGTTCACTACAATTCTACACACTACTCCTAAGTTACACAAATAAAACTAAGGAATTGGTACGACTATTGAGATGTGCAGACTCCTTGTCATCGGATCCTACGAACACCACTAATTGAATTCTACATGGTCGTCTACCCGTGTATTTTGGCTTCTGGCCAATCGACCTGCTCATCGATTATAATGTCTTGCCTTCTATAAATAGAGATAATTTGTTTCGGTAGAAAGTTCGGATGAGCTGGGAAATATTCATTAATGATAGAATCTCTTGATTATCGCTAGGATTGTTTGCTTGATTGATATCTGTTTCTTTACTTATTGACTGATTCTTCGAACTCAACTGCTTTGAATGGGTTGTGTGCATTTACCCTTCGCCATTCAGATCAATTTCATTCATCAGCGTTCTATTTCTGCGCTCTTGCATTGTATATCATCATTTAGCACCATTTATTTATTTTTTACTGTAAAAACGCAGTGTTGTGCCCTTCGTATGTTGAATCATGGATTCATGAGATTTCTAACAATTTAAATCGCATTTTGTTCTTAACTATTCAATTATGTCTTCCGAACATTAGAAAAATACAAATTAAAGTAGCCTAATTTATGCTCTATTTGAGAGATATCACATCTTCTTCCGATTCAGATAGTGATGACTCCGTTGAAGACAGTTAAAGGAAGTCTTTGTCTTTCTCGCATTGTTTTCTTTCCTCTTTCGCTTTATTTTCACTACTCAATTGATATTGTTAAGTATAATTCCTTTTTCGCTTTATTTCATTTTATTTATGTCTTACTCTGACTAATGTAGTTCCTATATCTCACTTTACAATTTCACTTTACAAAACACTGACTGAGAATGCTAGAACTTGACCCACCTAGGAACATTTAATTGCTAGGATTGCTAACAAGGTTGCCTTGGGACGAACCTCTTTAAACATAGGGAAAATAGATAGGGTCTTAGAGTAGAATCCGAAAGCTTGAATGTTGGAACTCAAGTATGGGAAACATTTAAGTTTGGGGGAACTACGCTTTACCTCCATTGGGACAATGTCGATTAAGTTTGGGGGTAAGGGCAAGCCCCATAGCTTCTTAGAAGCATTCCGCTACCTTTTTCAAGCCCTAACATCCCAGTTGATTCCTTTGCTTAAGTCAGCCGCTTTATGTTCAAGCGAGTCATTTTAAGAACTACAGAATTTGGGTGAAGGCATGAGTGTCACCTGAGTTAGTGTATGCTGCAACATATCAAAAGAAACAAAAGAAAGCGCCACGAGGGATTCTAAGTTTCTAAAAGAGAATGAGAGATAAAATAAAGAGAGAGAGTAAATAAAGGATTTATGCAAACTAGGCTATCCAAGGATTGAGTGAAGTGATTCGGAGTCGTACGCTTCTGCGCTAAGGAATTTCCAATTTTCTATGTTTATTAGGGGAAGAATCGAGACAAAGGAGAAAGTGTTCTAATAATGAAAAAACCTAGGTGATCAAGTTCATAATATGTTAAATCAGAATCAATTCTAAGAGTTTTCTTCAAGCGAGAGGTAAGCATGGCGTATGATAAGTATCTTACTTACAACAATTTTTACATCGATAATAACATCGCTTGAGACGAGCAATAATTCAAGTTTGGGGGTTTGATAACTCTCAAATAGAGTTAATATTTAGCATATTTTAGAATCATTGTCTACTTCATTTTCGAAATCTAGAGCAAAAAGAGTTGAAAATAATAAGTAAAATGGTGTACAAGACTAATGCTTATGCATTAGGGGAATAAGTGAAGGATTAGAGTTATAAAGCGAAAAGATGATATTTTTTATTGAAAAATCCTTACAAAGAATAGTCGCGCACTAATTTGAACAAATTTTACAGGTGAAATGACGTGGGGCGAAAGGAAATACCAATGCGAAGCGAGGCATGGAAATGCAGAAGCGGAAAGCGGAGCAATTGAGATGCGAAGCCTTAGCGGCCAAAAAAAAGGAACGATTCGAGAGCGAAGAAAAGGCCAAAATTACAGATAAATCACCAAATAAGTAAAACACGATAAATCCATGATTATTTTCAAAAGCCGTCGAAAATTTGTTGAAGATCCAAATGAAGAAGAAACTTACCGCCCAAGCTAGAAACCCTAATTCTCATCTCAAGTTAGCAAATTAAAACCCTAGAGGAAGACTATAAAAGGAGATGGTTAGAAAGAAGAAGGTGTGCAAAAATTTGGTGCTCAGCGTAGAGAAAGGGAGACGAAGTACTGACACCACGAAGTCGACTGTACCAAGTTATCGATAGTATTAGTTGTTAATTTGATTTCTTAGTTTAACTTTCAATGCATTGTTATTTATTTCGTGAATCATTTTGCAAGTTATTAATACAATGTTCACCATGTCTTATTCCATATTACTTGTTGTATTTTCTTCTTGCATTATGAACTAATTCCGTTAAGACAACACTAAGGAAAGTGGGATAGCTATGTACGTGTTAAGGGAAACTGGGGAGGTATAACTAAAACATGTTAAATTAGGGTTTAATTTAATAGTAAGTGTTGATCGGCCATCCACACGAACTAATAGGTTGTTAAATCGAAAGAAGGAATAACCTAAGGCTACTTTACATGCTCGGTAGGTTAAATATAAAGTCTTTTATGCTTTTAAAGAAAGTTTAGGAATAAACATTTTACTACTGCTTGCGATGCACTGATTTATTTTCTACACTAACTCACAATGTGAGTTGGTTTTGGTGTGAGCGAAAGCGGAAGCAGTCTTTTGAATAGTGAAGTATGGTAGTTTTTATTACTGCATCATTTTCCTTAGTATAGCAAATGCATCTCATGAGTACCTTAGTCAAGTCTTTCCTTTTTAATCTAAGTCTTACACATTTTACCCTTCCTCTACTTAATTGCGAAGAAATCGAAACCATAACTCAATTATCTATGTTTTTGTACTTTTTTCAAAACTACAATTGTTGATAACATCATAGTCCTTGAGGAAAAACGATATAAATTTACTTATCACTTATTGTAGATCGTGTATACTTGCACGATTATGGACATAAATTTATAAAAGAAATCGAAGAACCACGAATCTGTAATCCATGAACATCGTGATCAATCTTCATATACTTTATGCCTGCGTGAAAGACGGGGTTGACTGCCAATGACCTGACACTGGCGTTACCACACCAAAAAATAGGAATAGATGGTAGAGTAATTCCTAACTCAGTCAATAGTTGTAGAAGTGTAAGGACCCGACCCGAAAAGTGGTCCTAAACCGGTCCTTACTCAGCATGCATGGAAGTAAAAGACACATTTAAAT
>JBBMKA010024916.1:0-26757 GCA_037833695.1 Sechiopsis laciniata | reverse complement strand
ATATATATATATATATATATATATATATATAGAGAGAGAGAGAGAGAGAGAGAGAGAGAGAGAGAGAGAGAGAGACTAAATAGAAACCTTACTCAAATTCATAATATTTTTCTTTCTTTTATTTATATGAAAAAAACGTCTTCTTAATGAAATTTATTGATATTTTGCCCTTTTCTTGTCTTTGTTCGGTCTTTTGTTTATCTCATGGGTAAGACCGTTGAATATCTCATTTATGCATTCTTCAAGTTTTTAGTTCACAACATGGTATAATCTAATCTAGTAATTAAGAATTTAAGAGGTTAAAATTCAAAATTTTCACCTTCTAATGTATTTTTAAGCAACATATATTCAAGAACGAAAATTAAAATTTGTAACATTTTGATTATCAAGTCATATATGGTATTAGTTGAATGATACTCTTAATTTTTATTTGAGTCTAGCTAAGTTCTTGTTGGTCAGTTCTCAAATGTTATTGAATAAAGAAAATAACATTTAAGAGTTGAAAATTTAAATATGTTACACCTAGGCGAAGATATATGGCTCGATTAAGCTCTCAGTTTTAAGTGGGTTTAGCTTGAAGTATATTTTTATTTATCCTTACCGTTACACTATTATTGAAAGTAAACTAAACGAATATGACTATAGTTCGACAAATTAGTTGAATGTGTATATATATATTTTTCAAGAAGTTAAACTTAAAATATATTGTTTAAAGAGGGAATGGCAAATCCATTAATATATATATATATATATATATATATATATATAAAAACAATTTCAACTCAGTTTTTTTTTTCTTTTTGTTTTTTGAAATGGATTCATTTCAGTGTTCACCCTTAGCTTGTTAAAAAAGTTTCAATTGGATCCTTTTTATTTTAACATTTATTTTATTGATTAGTTGTTCGAGTTGTCGGTTTTTGACATCCATATTCCGAAGTAGTGTACATGGCCGGTTGGGTTGAGAAACATATACAGAAACTTCTTCTGCTCGGTTAGTGTTTTATTTTTTAGTCTCACATTACCTTTGTTATTTTTGTATAAGGGATGATGAATCAGCTTGTATGTGCTAGAATGTTCAAAAACAACATATTTTTGTTCAAAGTACAACAAATGTGAGTTGTGTATTTCAAACTTAAGAGCTATGCCTCATATTTGCCCATAGCTTCGGTTCAAACTTTATACGGGAAGTACATCTGTTTTATGTTATTGTGCCTTCTCTCTGCCAGTTAGATTTGTGTGTTAAGTGTTTAATTGGTCTGTGGGTTCATAATTTGTAATTACTATAGTTAGTGAGTTTTATAAATGTAGTTATTAATGCAAACCCACATAACAAATATTAGCTTGGCTTCTTTAATTTTGTATTTTGTCCTTTAACTGCAAATAAGTCTCTTAGGTCATGTTTGATAACCATCTGGTTTTTTATTTTTGGTTTTTGAAATTTAAGCCTACAACAAGTACCTTATCATATGTTTTTTTTTTACTTGGATATCTACCTCTGATCACCTATATTTGTAGAAACCCAATCAAAATTTGGAAACAAAAAAAGTAGCTTCCAAAAGTTTGTTTTTGTTTTTTAAAGTTTGTTTTCATTCTCATACTTCCTTAAAGATAGATGAATACATTGTAAGAAAAGTAGGAAAATTGTAGGAAATTTGAGTAAGAATAAGCTTAAATTTAAAAAACTAAAACAAAAAATCAAATGTTTATCAAACGAGGCCTTAAATTTCTTTTGATGAAGTTCTCTTTTTTTTATTTTATTTATTTTTTTATTTTGCCTTTTTCTCATTGACGTTTCTTTGTATCATCAAGAACGTGCTGATTACTGGTTTCCATTAGCTAGTACTGATATCAACATCACAAAACGAAATACCTATTATATGAAAATGATGCTGCAACTTTGATAAGCCAGTGCCATGTTTTCAAGATTAAATTTTGATCGACTGCTACACAACGATTGATGTTTAATAGCTTGAAACATGTGGTAAAGTGGTAGATAATGAAGAAAAATAGAGCAAGGGAAATTAAAAATGGTAGATTATTAAGAAGAATAGAACAAAAAAAAGTAGGATCCTAAAAGAGAACTGGGCTTGATTTTGGTGCTCTTTATGTTAGCAGATTATTTTGTTAATCTCCTACAAGCTGTTAGTATGAAATAAGTGATTCAGTACTCAATTCTCCAAGGATATCACCTTTGATAATAAGTGAGTTGCTATCTCTGCATTCAATCCTTGGTTTGGATGGATTGCTTCCTTCTATGCAATTGTTAAAGTTCCTTGAAACCTAATGGTAACACTTTAGACTTCCACAAAAGGTTATGTTTGATTTTATTAATCTTGATTAGCTAAAACTATTTTCATTGTACCATTTTATTGTTATTATAAATATGCCATTAAAGTTGTGGGTGGGTGGAGGGATAAAAATATCTCACTACTCTATACAGATGTGAAATGCCTTTATGATCTTTAAGTTTGGATGAGAAGCTTTTCATTGGCTTTGTAGTATGGTGACTGGTTATTGTGGAGTGCTTCTTCATTAAGTAGTTAAAGTGTTTGCTTTGGTTTTGTGATTGGTTAATTTTCATATAAATGGCTATGTAAATGCTTTTCAAGGGACTGAGTTATAATTAAGGAGTAGTTCCATTGTCGTTTTGGTTCCTTCTTTCTCTGTGCTTATTGACTTAGTTGGTATAATTGTGAAAATTGTGGGTTCTGCGGGTTTAGAGCCAATTGTGGAAAGAGATTGCACTCACAATCTTCTGTCTCATTTTTTAGTGTTCTGCTCTTTGTCAACCATGAATAATAGTTAATAGAGTTTTTATAAGTTATTTTCTATTTGAAAGCTCTCCTTCAAGATTTTTGGGAAGTGTTGTTGTTGCCATTGTCTTATCTTCAGCACGACCTTCTTCGTTTGGCTGGTATTTGCACGCTTGAATTCTTTTTGTTCTTAAAATCTAACTAATTGACATCTGAAAATTTGTAAAAAAAATCAAACAAAAATAATGATAAAGCTTTGTTTGTTTCATGGAAAAAATGTTTCTGGGTGCATTTGCAAATGTGTTTAATGTATAATTCTTAACTTGTTGATCTCTCGTTCTATCTCTTATGTTATTTTTTGGGCAGGAAAAAATCGAGGTAATATTTTAATTGGATGAAGTTTTATTTTTATTTAACTTACCTTCCAACTTTTTTCATTCAACTTTGATCATAATGTTTTATTTGCTATTTTTTTTGTGAACCCATTAAAATCTTGTACTCCAAAATGTTTCTTGTTTCCTTCGGCACTAAATGTATTGTTTGTTCCTTTTCTAGTGTTTGCCATAATGGGTGATAGACTTGGTTGATTATTTAATCCTCATGTTCTATTTCCTTCCATATCAATTTTCTTTCATTTACAATTCAACTTCAATTTATACCATGTTATATATATATTTTAAAGACTTTAAAAAAATATTTAAACGAATTTGTAGAATAAAATATCTAAAAATAATAATTAAATCAAATAAATGTATGCATATATAGTTATATTATAGGTACAAAAAAATTTAAATTAATAATAAATTTGGACTAGCTCTTATCAACCCAAATTAATTTTAAGCCAACTCAACAATAAATACGATTCATGAAAATTTATTTATTTGAACACATCTCAACCAAAAAAAAAAAAAAATTGATGATCTAACTCAACCCTTTAAATTTGATTACGTTAATTTTGATTATTTGAGTTGTCAGAGTTCTTTGAACCCCTACTGTCCTGTCCTACATGAACATGTTTATAAGTATATTTTAAAGGTGAAAATCTCCATTTCTAATCACCTAACCCCTTGCTTTCCATTATCTTTCTAGCAACTTTAGGCTACATGAGTCCCCAAATGAGGAGTTCAATGGTTGAGGCTATGTACTTTAAGACATACTTTCTTAAGAGATCTCTAGTTTGATACTCAAAAACACTTAAACTACAATAATTTAAAGACCTAACCCCAAAATTGGGTCTCAACTTAGGTCCTTACCCGTCCCCAAGGGGTGGTACAGTGGTTGAAAACTTGGGCTTTGATAGTATGCTCCCCTCAAGGTCTTGGGTTCGAAACTCACCTGTAACATTACTTTTTCGATGTTTCTGGTGCTTGGCCTAGGGACGGACATGATTACCTTGTTTCAAAAAAAAAAAAAAAACCTAGGTCCCTACCCTTCGACGATCTTAAAGCATTTAGAGGCATGCCTAAAATTAATCATTCATTTATTTGAAAATTAAAATCAAAGTTCAAAATTCATAAACCAAAATGGAGTAGGGTACCTTAGAGAAAATAGTATAAACCCATAAATTCAGTAAAAGTTACATGCCTCAAACTCAGTTCATGCAGAAAGAAATTTCATAAGTAAACGGGACAACATAAATAATGATGACAACAACCTATGGTTTATTTAGCTTTGATCAGCTATTCTAGTACAACTCGTGAGTACCTGTGGTGAGTTATTAACTCAGTAAGGATTTCGATACGGAATATTAAGTAATTTTTAAAAGCAATATTGTACGCATTAATCAAACAGTACAAGCTAAGAGACTTTATTAGCCAAATGCATCTCTGGTTAACATTTACAAACATGTTTACCTACCAGAGTACGCTGAAAATATACCTCTAGGTTACACGACTTACCTACTTACCTACCAGAATAAACGATAAATACACCCTTACTATCCTGTCAAATTAGGTTGAGATGATTTGGGTTATACGAGTTGACAGCTTGTTTAAACACCCCTTAATATATATATATATATATATATATGATATCCATATATACATTCATATTTCTAACATTGCGAAAAAAAATCTTACCCTATTGTCATGATGATAAATGATTAGACAAAGCTAGATACTAAACAAATTGGATGACATTCACAATGTAGAAGATATCCAACCAAATGACAACCCTAGAAATTGTTTCCCGATTTGATGCATCTAAAATAGTCTTAGAAAAATCCTAATAGACAATAATCAATGGTGTAAAAAGATTCAAAAATTAATTTATTCATCTCCACATTGATCAAACACATCTTACCTTACACAGGCAAACATTCATAAAAAAGATTGATACTAGTGCAATTGGCAATTCCAACTTCACCATTGCACTTGTAATGACATGGTTTTCATTAGAGTTAAAAAATATTTCCACTTCAAAAGTTCTAACATCCCGAAGAAAAACATACTCACGATCATGATAATAAATGCGTAGACCAACCTAGATGCTAAATAAAATTTGTGACATACACAGTGTAGATGATAACTAACCGAACGTGCAATTCTGCAAATCGTTTCACCACTGGATGCATAATTTTCCTTAAAGAAATCCTTAAATTAATTTTTGGATTTTGTTACTCCCTTGATTATTGTAATTTTAGGATTTCTTTAAGGCTAATTTAAATGCATCCAGTGGTGAAATAATTTCTAGGGTTGCACGTTTGGTTAGTTATCATCTACACTGTGTATGTCATCAATTTTGTTTAGCATTTAGTTTTGCTTAATCATTATCATCATGACCACTAGGTATGATTTTTTTTCGTGATGTTATCACCAATAGAACTTTTGAAGTAATTTTTTTTTTTTTAACTTTTATCCATGTTATTGTGGTGTATTGCTGCGAGTTGGTATTGTCAATGGTGCTAGTACCAAACTTTCTTGTAACAGTTAGGTTTTGCAAGGTAAGCGTGTTCAATTAATGTAGAGATGAAGTAATTAATCTTTGGATTTTGTTACACCATTCATTATTGTAATTTCAAGATTTGATTAAGGCTAATTTAGATGTATCCAATGGTGTACGATATCTAGGGTTGTACATTTGGTTAGTTATTATCTACACTGTGTATGCCATTAATTTTGTTTAGCATCTAGTTTTGTCCCATCATTTATCATCATGACGATATGGTATGATTTTTGTTGACTATGTTTGAACCTTTGAAGTGAAATTTTTTAAACTCATGAAAATCATGTTATTGCTCGTGCATTGCCACGAATTGGTTTACCAATTGTGCCAGTATTAATCTTTCTTGTGAATGTTGGCGAGTAAGGTAGGAGGTATTTAATCAATGTAGAGATGAAGAAATTAATTTTTGATCTTGTTACACCATTGGTTATTGTAATTGCTGGGAATTGGTATTACCTATAATGATAGAAGCAATGGTGTAACAAGATCCAAAAAATAATTTGTTAATTTTTATATTGATTGACTCCTCTTATCTTACGAGATCCAACATTCACGAGAAACATTGGTACTAGAACAACTGGCAATACCAACTCTCATTCATACACGTGCATGGTTTTCATGAGAATTCTTTTCTTATATATATTTTTTTATTTTTTCTCTTATATTTTTATATAGTACAAGTTATTTACTTTTTTTTTTCTTTTAAGCATTTAGTTTTTACAAACATAATATTTCTCTTTTTTTTTTTTTTTTTAATTTTTTATAATATGTGTTTAAATTTTATTATTATTTTTATTGACCAAAACAATATAGAAACTCTTCTTTGTATATTATATTTTATTATTTATTCAACAATGATTTAAATTTACAAATATTATAAAATCAGTTTAAATATTTAACGGTAAAAAAAGTATGATATTATATTGTTTACTTAATCAACATTTTAAAAAATAAATAGATTTATTAGATCAAAAAATTGGAAGTTTAAACATTTGGTTAAGGTTTTTTTTTTTTTTTTTTGATAAAAAAATTTAGGAAAATTGTAATAGATTGTCTAGTTTAACAAAATAATTAGAAATCTAATCAAATATACGGTATTACTAATACTTATCATACAGTATTATTTAGGGTTATAATACAATATTTTGTATTATTAATACATTATTATACATTATTAATACAATATTATACGTTATTAGTATATTATTGTGTATTAATATAATATTATGTATTAATTATATCGTATACGATATGACTATGACTGCTAAATCTTTTATTTTTCTTAGTATTTTAAACATATTTCCAATTTGGCCTACTAAAAATACCCCAAAAATTTATCAAAGTTTAAAATTTAGAAACTTATTGATAATGAAAATTATAGATTCATTCATGTAAGGTCGTGGAATCGAACCTTTGACATTTGCAAAAAAAAAAAAAAAAAATTATACGAAATAATTTTTTGTTCCCTAAACACGAGAACCTAGATCTGCCCCCGTTGTTCACTATTAGTATTTACATTCTTGAGAATGCACAAGTATGGTGGTGAGAAAGGCAAGGTCATTATAATGAAGGTTGGAGTTTTAAGGATGGAATTTTTTGCTTGTAAGAATAAAATAATGCAAATAACAATAGAAAAATACAAGGAATCAAATATCAGTTATCAAACAAAAAGTACTCAAAGTAATAAGACTCTTAATAAAGAGAATGGGCAAACAATATGTACCTAACTAGAAGTTGCAAGAGCATCAGTAAAAATAGGTACTGCTAACTAGCATACATATTTGATGTGCAGCCATAGGCACTCCACCTTGACGAGCAACCATCGATGTCGCCACCGCCATGGTCGTTAGAACAGAAAGAGTCCTTCCAAGGAGAAAGCTACCTAGTAGTAAACACTGGCCCATTGATTTGAGTCTATGGGTTATTGATTTGATCTAAAATAGATTTCTCTAAAGTGATTCCTATGATGTTCCTAATAGCAATCTTGTGTTTGACATATTTTTACTTTTGGCCTTTGACCTCACTGTTTAAGTAGTACTAATAGTATCTTTTTAGATGAAGAACAAAACTTTAAGGTCATCCAAAAAATCGAATAAGGGAGTCAAACTAAAGAAGAGGACTCTAGTAAAGTAAAACGCGATCCAATGAATAATTTTTTTAAAAAAAGTTTGTCCTTGTAGTCTACAGAGTAACATAAAAGCTTCAAATATTATGCAACATTGTTGGTTTGTGGAAGAGATTCTTGCCCGCTTTGCCACTTTAATTCTGTCTCTTCAGATCATGTTATATGTAGATGAGCAACTGGTCCTTATTGAGGACTAGGAATTTTAGATTAGTTCTTTTGTTTTTGATGTTAGTCTCTTTCAGTTTTCTATTTCTTGAATACAATACTTTATTTCTTTAGGTTGAAAGAATCATTAATTTTGGTAGTTGGATTCTTGAATCCACTAAGTTCAATGGAGTGCAGATGGTGATATAGAATATGATAGGTTTAGAAGTTGAATATAATGTAGATGGTATTTTGGAAGTTGGATTCAATGGTTAATAGGGCATGGGTATGCAGATGGTTTTTGTTGTCATTGTAATTAACACCTATGATAGAGTTTGGACGTCGTGGAATTTTATGTCATGAGAAAGTTGGATGTTCAGTTCATTCTACTTCTATGGTGTTTGTTGAAATTCTTCCCATGCAAAATTTAAGACATTTTCTCATATGAAAAAGATAATTTATTTAATGTCAACCATTTTGGCAAGTGATATTATGGTATACATGATTATATCATTAACTAATTTGATCAAAATGTAGGGTGGTGGCTTACTAATTCAGTTAAAGATTGTCTCCAAATTATAGTACCACACAATCTCTAGTCCTACATTTACACACTTCCTCATTTTCAAAATCTTGTCTCCTATTTTGTTGAATGATATTTTAACAGGTGCATTAACTTTTATTTGAATCCCCTTGGTCCTCTCTCTTTGTCCCTTTCTTGGATATATAATTTTTTAATATTGATCTGGAAGGGAGGTGAAGTTATAGTAGAGTTGATAGCCTTAGACATCATCGGCCATTCACATCGGATAGTTTGTCGATGAGTATGCAAATACGTCGGCAATCCAATTAACACTGAAGTTAGCAATTGGGAGGTTTGACAACAACTGATGCTCAAACTTTGAGGGAAGCTGATGTCGGGATCACACTCGAAAATTGAAGAAGCGAAGCAGCTCGAACGATTTCCGATCTCATCGTTGCAGCTCCAAAGTCCTCGATTAAAATAATCAGATGTGGTAGATGCATCTACCTTAACATTCAAAAGGACTATCTAGCTCAGTTTACTTCTATCATCTCTGGGCTTCTATTAATCTTTTATTGGTGTCTTTTATCATGTGCCTTCTTGGTGCCCGGCTGATGTTAATTAATTTTATTGACGAGGAAGTTAAAAGCCTTGCGGTAGTAGGCGAAAGGGATCGATGTCTCGTAACCAAACTCATTATGATGAAGATAGCGATCCATGTCCTAATTCAAGCTCTTCTTTTCTCGTTGTTAGAGTACGTGGGACTAAAAGTCTTTCGGCCTAGTATGGAGGAGAATGTGCGACATACTTTCATTTTCAATACCTTCATTTTTTGGCAGATCTGCAATTTGCTCGGTGCTATGGGACTAGTAACAAATAAGGCAACATTGTTTAAGGTTGTGCTGAAGAGCCCTTTGTTTCTGATTTTCTTGGCTAGTGTATTAACTGTGCAGGTGATTGTGATTGAATTTGCTGCAAAGTTTGTGAATTGTGTTAAACTAAGTGCAGGGCAATGGGCCATTTGTTTCTTGCTTGCAATACAAAAGATTGGCAATGGAATGGCTCTTATCAGTACTCTCCACTTTGTTCACTGACTTTACCCATGTGGATTTCAATATTTCAGCTTCGGTGAAAGTATTGTTGTAATCTCTTTTGCTGTATAGGTTTTTGTTTTGAAATTGAGGCTTCACTTCTCTAGACCGGAGTGTCTCACACTACATTTCTAGGCCTCGACTTGGGATACATAAAAGATTTTTTAATTTAAGCGCTTTCCAGCAATCTCAAATAAAGAACATCCGAAGAAGCATACTTCGACATCCGTAGCCTCAACCAACTTGTCTGTCCTACTTATGTTGCATAGGTTCAATCCACCATTATCCAGATAGTTTGTACTCATCATTTACTGTTGTCAGTATTTCTTGACATTTGTAATTTATCTTCACAAATGGAATAAATGGCTGGAACGTTATATGGACCACTTGAATTGTATTCTCTATATAACCCACATTGATGTTTAGAATTTTGATTATCAGCTTTTGAAACCGGATTATCTTTGTTTATATTGTTTCTTGAATAGCAGAAAACAAAATGTTGAGTGTGTGAGAGTTGGTTGATAAAGTCAATTGACATGATACTTGACTTGATAATTAAGTGGTTAATTATCGGTTCAAATCTCCCGCCTTTAAATCGTTGAATTCAAAAACTGCAAGAAGTGTCCCAACATTATCATGCCAGTCATATTTAACTCAACAAAAGAGAATTTTATATTTGCCCCACGCCGATTCTGAGTAAAACCTATGATATAAGGGATTTCAATGTGAGATTGGCATATCTATCTTATCCAATTTAAAACATTTCTAAGTTTGAATTTGCTATCAAAAATATTTTCAAACACTTTTAAGTCATTTGGTTATGGAAATAAATAAAATAAATATGTGGTTTGCTAATGACCACAACTAGAGGCTATCTTTTATTCTCTATTTAGATAACTTATTGCATACCAAAGAAATCCTATACAAATTTGAGACTTAAAAAATAGAAAACAAAATAGTTATCAAACCAAATCATTGTCAAGGGTAAAAACAGTCATATTCTGCCACCAAAATTATTGTTTCTTCATTTTCAAGTAGTTTTAGTTCTTAAGAAGTTCAAAGCACCAACAGTAAAACAACTTGAGACTCAAACACAAGGAAGACTCTGCAAGCTCCATGATGATTAATTGTTGTTAGCAGAGAGATGTGAGTACAAGAATATCCCATTGCATAACATTGAAAGCTTTCATATCAAACCACATTCATTCTTTCATGGTAGCCCTGCAGCCTCATCAACACGTCATTTTCCCATACCATGATCGAGTACAACGACATATTTCCCCTTGCCCCGAGTCAGTCTTACCGGTCGGTGGCTCCAACAGTGTGTTCCCTAGTTAGTTTTTCACAATAAAGATGAGATTCAAGAGGCCCGTCAAGAGTTCCAGTAAAATAAACTAGTCCGGTTGCCTCATTGACACCAGCAATTTGTTCGATTCGACCATCCAGTCGCCTTCAGTAATCGGCCCCAGAATATTTTCTGATACTTTTGTCTAGTGGTGTGAAACAATCATGTAAGTTAACCCATGAATCTTGTTCTTCTACCAGCAAAACTTTTCTCTTGCCTGTCCTGATATCAAACCTCAATTTTACGCTTGGTATGTAACCTATTAAGAACATTATATTATAATTGTAAGTCAATTAGTCTTAACTAGTTGTAATAATTAACTAAATGTGATTTCCATGTCAATTGTTAAAAACGCCAACAAGAGCAAGAGGTTGTTAAAAACGGCACCTTTAAAATTAATCTAACCAATATTATATTATATCATGAACCGTTTGTTATTTCAATGACTAAATTTAAACAATATTCATTTAAACGGTATTCTTAACTAATTGAATTATGTTTGATTCTTCAATATAAAAGAATAAACAATAATATGTTTTACCGCTGTAAGTGACTTTCATACATACTAATGAAAGTGTTATTTCTCCCCAATATAAAAGAATAAACTATATCACAAAATTTATTTTCTTGTAATGAAATTTTTTGATAAAGATGGAATGAGAATGAAAAAAAATAATAAATAAATGTTATTACTTTTATGAGAGAGAGAGAGAAAAAAAAATAGAATAAAGATGATAAAAGCTAATAAATATCCAACAAGACACTCGTATTCAAAATTTTAGGGGCTGTTTATTTGACGTTTTTAGCTAGGTGTTAGGTTTAGGATTTATTAATTTCTTCTCGAAAGTCTACATCTAAATGAGTTTTTACCAACTCCTTCTCAATTTTACTTTTGAAAATAACTCTCATTTCTAACCATTCATTTATAGCTACTCAATCATTTCTAACTACTCATTTTTAATCATTCATTTGAAATCAATCAAAATAACTTATTTTTAACCACTCATTTTTAATTATTTCTTTTTTTAACTACTAAAAATAACTATTTATTTTAAATCTACATCAAAACAAGGTTTTACTATAATTTATCTACACAAAAACTACATCCAAACAAATTTTTGGCACAACTCTCAATTTTTAACTGTTCAATATAATTCCTTAGCCTAAAAACTACCAAAATATGTCAAACAAACACCCCTTAGAGAAGTTTCCTTTTATCAACCCGCACAAAAAAAAAAAAAAAAAAAAAAAAAAAAAAGGTTGGAGAAGACTAAATGGGAGTCCAAAAAGGCGAAGTCTCTCTCTCTCTAAAATTTAGAGAGGGAGAAAAACCTCATGTTTTCCCATTGGCACTTATCCTGTCATAACCATGTCATATAAACCCCGCTACTTACTTTTCTAACCAATTTGGCATACACGATATTTCATGGTAAAAACAAAATTAAAAAATCCATGTGAATTTTTGAAATAGCGCGTGATTTTATCCAAGACAAGTTTCCAAGCAACTTCCTATCAGGTTCGCAACTGCCGTTGACAATTTATAAATAGAAGAGAAAGAAACAAAAAATACAAATCAGTTTCATCCATCCCTCCCATTCTTTGAATGATTCGGTTTAACCGTTTCAAACTGATTTTTGAAGATGATTGAGCTCACAACCATCGACGATGGAGTTCGACCACTTTTGGCCGCCCCCACCTCGAAGCGCCCGCCTGACTTCAGGCAAGTAGCATTAACCATACGGTTCGGACTCCGGCTGAGGCGGACCAGAACACCGCCTCCGCCGCCGGTTACCAGAACCGCCTCTTCTAGATCCTATACGGTTGTTGAAGTACATTCAGAAGAAGAGGAAAGGGAAATCGAGAAGCAGCGTCTTAAGCGGATTGTGCGAGATAGGGATTTAGATGCCCTAATTCAGTTTGGCGGGGTTCACACAGTTCAATCGTTTCTTACTTCCAAATCGGAGTCGCAGGTAACTCACTCATTTCCGCTCATTGCCTCATTTTGCATTTCAATCATATCTGGGTTTCTGGGTTGAGTTGGGTTACTAACTTTTTGGACCCAATTCCTAAACCCATCCTCTTAAACTCGATCAATTTATTTTTGGGTTGCTAAGTTCATACCAATAATACATTAAAATAATAATAATAATAATAATAATAATAAAGAAAAATCCAATCCAAGATGTCCATATTGTTAATACTCCTATCAACATGTTAACCATTTATTTAGTAATTAATTTCTTGCCAATTTCTTTGACATTCAAAATATTGGAAAATCAAGCACTATTCTGTCATAATAGTTAAAGTGAGTGCAAACCAATCAATTGTTAATTAATTTTAAAATTCTTGATATCGAGTTGAACAGGCCAAAAGTTGGTCATCCAAAGAACTTATCCAACCCAAAGTAAAATTTTAAATTATTAACTTGAAAAGAATTATAATCCAAACCTAACCTTTACCGTTTGAGTTGTATAGTTTGGATTGCTCGGGTTGTTATTTTTTTTTTTTTGTACATTCCTATGTTTGAGTTTGGGTTTGGTGAGGTATTGAGAGGAGGAAAACAGGGAGCTTAATCGAGAGCCAGATGGAGAGTGAGAGAAAAAGAAAAATATGAAAACAATCATTGACAGCTTTGTCACATTTTTTTAAGTTATCCATAACAAAAAGTTTTTAGTAATTTCTTATTTGTTGCACTTATACCTCTGAATTTAGTTTCTCGTGTATACAGTCCACAACAAATGAGGTTTTGGAGCAATCAGTTCGTGAGGTGGGATTATGGGGCTCTCTGTTTCTGTCTTCAAAAGAATTTGGATGTTATTTGTTGAAATCCTTAACCAGCTACTCCATCTTGTTCTTGATCATTGCTGCTGTTTTGTCTTTTGCCATTGGATTCTTACAACAAGGACTAAAAGATGGATGGCATGATGGTGTTGGGATACTGATTGCAGTTTCAGTATTTGTACTTGTCCCTTCGATTGTACGCGTTTATCAGAAAAGAGCAAAGGAGAAGGAACATATGAAGGTTAAGAACAAGTTGGAAGTGACGGTAGAAAAAAATGGAAAACATCAAATGGTCTCTGTTTCTGATGTTAAAGAGGGAGAGATAATACATTTGAAGAAGGGTGATCGTGTTCCTGCAGATGGGTTGTTGATCAAAGGTAATAATCTGATTCTGGATGAAGCAATCAACTCGAACATTGACCCCATTCGAAGCCCATTTCTATTTTCTGGTTCTGTGGTTGCCAATGGCGAGGGCGAAATGATTGCGGTATCGATTGGTGCCGATATGGCAGCTGGAAAAGGGCTGCTTGATGTGGTTTCTCATCCTTTACAGGAGACCTCGTTCCAATCTAGGATCAACAAGCCGTACGAATTTATTGAGAAGGTTTCTCTTGGGGTGTGTTTAATTATTCTTTTTGTAGTTCTAACACGTCTGTTATGTGGAAAGCATGATGATTACTACAATGACAAACCCGAAACCAAGGGGAAATTAACGGTGAGCCTCGTGGCGAATCTGTTCGAGAAGATGTACGTTAAGTTTGGGCAGAGAGTTCCATTCTTGGGATCTGTTTTCGTAACGGTGGTAATAGGAATACAACATGGGATGCCTTCTGCAATCACAGTTTCCCTCTATTTGTGGACACAAAAGATTAGATCTCATGGAGGAGAGTGTCAAAGTCTGTCAGCTTGTGGAACTTTGGGCCTTGTTTCTGCTATCTGTATTGATATCACTGGTGAGCTATCATTTCAAGAGGAAGAGGTTGAAGAAATTTTTATTGGGGAAGAAAAGATCAACTTGGGTGTGGAATTTCATCCTGATATTCATGAAGGCTTTGAGCAAGCAGCCAGAGTTGTATTTTTTGATTCCATGGTTTCTGTTCCTTCAAAGAAAAATCTACTCAGTTCATTTAAGAATTCAGGATTGAGAATGAATTTGGAATCCCGTCATCACAAGTTTCAAATTATTGATCATAAAGTTTTGAGCTCAAGCAATGGAGCATTGATGAGAAGAGCATTGATGAGAAGAACTGGGGATACTGAAGCAAATGTTCATTTGCACTATAATGGGGATGCATTAACTATTTTGAATATGTGCTCACAATATTATGATATCAAAGGTACAATTCATGGCATTGGACAACAGAGAGAGCTCTTAGAAGGAGTGATTAGTGATATGACAACAAAGGGTTTAAGACCCATTGCATTTGCTTGCAAACAAGCAAATGAACAGGTGTTTGAAGAAACAAGGCTGAAATTGCTCGGATTTGTGGGTCTTAAGTACTCGTGTCGAAAACTTAAAATGGCATTGATGGATCTCAAAAGTATTGGTGTGAGAATCATACTCACATCAGAAGATGAACTTTCTGTGGCCACAGCGTTTGCTAACATTATTGAAATTCAGTGTGGCCTCGACAATCAAGCGGTTGAAGGTAAACGATTTAGAGAAACAATGGAGATTGCTGGAGAAGAGAAAGATGAGCTGATGACTTCTATTAGTGTTATGGCGAAGGCAGCCTTTGAAGACAAGCTTCTGTTACTAAAAGTATTGAAAGATGATGGCGAAGTTGTTGTTTCATTGGGGGGTTTAACATCAAGGGATGCTCCAACTTTGATCAAAGCTGATATTGGGATGACACAAGAAAACATGAGTACTGAAGTATGTCGAATGGTTTCCGATCTCATTTGCAAAGATCCTACGTCCTTGAACCGTATACTTCAATACGGTAGATGTGCTTACCTCAACATTCAAAAGTTCTATCAAGTTCAACTCACTGCATCTATCACAGGCTTTTTGTTAACCTTGATCTACACCATGGCTTCTGGAAAATCTCCCATAACTACACTTCATCTTATATGGGTGACTTTGATCATGTGCCTTCTTGGTAGCATAATGATGATAATGGAATTGAATGATGAGGAAGTTAAAGACCCTATAGTAGGCATTGAGAATAAATCTTTCATAACTAGACTCATTTTGAAGAAAATTGCATTCCAAGTTCTATCCCAAGTTGTTATTTTCTTGCTACTAGAGTATTTGGGGCAAAAAGTTATGCCCCATATGGAGGAGGATGTGAAGCATACCATGATTTTTAATATCTTCATTCTTTGTCAGATTGCTAATCTACTTGGTGCTATGGGAATGGTGACAAATATGGTTGCTGTTTTGAAAGTTGTATTGCAGAGCTTTTGGTTTCTGATTTCTTTGGTGTTTGTATTGGCTGTGCAAGTGATGGTGATTGCGTTTGCTGCAAGTGTTGTCAATGGTGTGAAGCTCAGTGCAGTGCAATGGGCCATTTGTTTCAGTTTTGCATTCCCTCTAGTATGGGCTTGGTACACATTCTTCCACTTTTTTCTCTATTTAACATCATCTTCATGTCTATCTCCTTAATATCATGTAGATTTAGTATTTGTTTAATATGTCTCAAGTTAACTGCATCAATTTACCTCTTTTATGATGGTATGTTGGTGATGTTTTTTTTATCATCAATATTGGGGATGAGAGATTTGAACCTGTAATTTCATGATTACTTAATTGTACAAGATGTCGTTGGAGTTCTATTCTTGTTTTTTATTTTTTTTTAAAAAAAGAACGCTATTCTTGTTGGCGATGGTATATTGATGATGTAATAATCTGAAGTTGTAGCAATTTTATGATTTTATTTTCAGTTGTTGATTTGTTTCATAACATTCTCATTTTTTTCCCCTCATTTATTTAAGCCAACATTTGATGTTTCTGGAGTTTGAATAAATTCGAAATTCAAAAGACTATTGAATGCAGTTTTTCTCTGTTTTATTCCTTCAATGTAATAAAGATTCGCATTTAATGTTAGGGATTCGAGTCCAGGATAAAACACTAATTTAGTTTTTTCACTTTTATATATTAATTAAAATTTGGAAAATTGTCTGAACTAATTTTAGATTATGAGATTTGTAACAATAGCACCCTTAAATTTTAGTAATTTTAATTTGTTTGACAAGTGTTACAATCACTCCATTTATTTAAAAAGGATAAAATTGTCGATTGAAATAAAGTATACCATATATTGGAATGGTGTCTAATGAACCCTAAACACTGCAAACCCAATTGAGAGTGGCGCAAAGACCTTCAATTTAATGTTGGACTAGTTCAATTCAATAAGGGTAATTTGTTTCTTTTTTGCATCACTGAGATTGAGATTGAAATGGACTACGACTTGGCGATCGAATTAAAAGATTATGAGTTCAATCTAAGGTGTTCACTTATCTAAAAATTAATTTTTTATGAGATGTTATGGAATCGGGCAGTTTATTCCGAGAATATAAGCTAGGTGAACGTATATCGGACTCAGATACTCACTGATATAAAAAACATTAAAGTGGACTTGATCATATACCCTACACTACTTGCCACTTTGTTCACTGAATTTGGCTGTGGATTTCAATACTACATTGGAGTTCTTAGCATCTTTGATGCTTGGTCATCTTAGTATTATTTGGTTTCCATTTGTTATTTGTCAGAAATTGTGCAGTTCAGTTTTAGCTAAACCCTAAACATATAGATTATGTTGAAGTGGTTATGTATATGTAATCTTGTCTTTTGATTTGAAAATACTTTGTTTTATCAAAGTTCCTTAGACCATTTATTAAATATTCCATTCATTCTTTGGCTGTAGTAGTATAAGTTTCCAGATAGTAATTTCTACTTTACAGTTACTATTGCAAAACAATTTGCTCCTTGAGCACCCACATTCAATAGGCCTCCATACATTGTTGTTCTTCTTCATCTTGTTTTCTCTCTTCATTAAAACTACTTTAATCCTTGTATTTACTATGTTTAAATTTAATCTTTGCACTTTAAAATAAAGCTTGAATTTGGTAAACCGGCCCTTCAAAAAATGGAATGTAGTCTCAAATTTAGGAGTAAATTAATGGAATCTTTAGCACATTTTTTTTCTCCATCTCTGTCTTGTTTATTCTTTAATTGCTTATTAACACGTGCAATATGGGCAAATTTAAGGCTTGTTTTGAAAGAAAAAAGAGGTCCAAGCCAAGCCATTGACTCAACTAATTAAAGATCGAAAAATACAATTACTTTTGTACTTATTCGTCATTCTATATATAATTGAAATCAGTGTAAAAATAGAAATTTTGACTAATAACATGGAAACATGGAAAGATTCACTCACCATGATCTACTTACTGCACCAAGATTAATAATCGAAATTCAAAATTCAATTGTGACTCAATATTGCTTTAAACTTTCGAAATTTCCTTCTTAACAATGGTTAATATAACGATAATGACATCTTTTTAATAATTTTTAAAGTCAAAGACAATTTTTTAACTTTTAAGTTTAGTATTTTTACCCAACTCTAGTTTGGGTTTTATATTTTAACAGGCGTGCTTTAATATTTAGACTCATATAATTCATATTTCTTACCGCGTGAGATTGTAAAATAATGTAATAGTTTAGGATTTACATTTATGCATTTTCAAGTTTCTTTAATTCACACCATTGTATGATGTAAAAGTTAAGAATTTAAGAGGTATAAATTCAATTTAAAAGCGAAGATTTAAATTAGTAACCTTTTGATTATTAAGTTGTATATCATATTAGTTGAATTAAGATCTTAATTTTTATTTAAGAATAGTTAAGCTCTTGTTGGTCATTCTCAAATGTTGAATAAAAAAAATAATATTTAAAAATTGAAATTTTGAATTATTTTGATGGAAGATACATGTTAGTTATTATTCAATTAACCTCTCAACTTTAAGTGGGTTTAGCTAAAAGTAGTACATTTTTATTGATCCTTACCATTACACTATTATTATTGAAAGTAAATTAAATGAATATTTGACTATAGCGGGAAGGGAAAAGAAGGAAATGAAGTGAAGTGAGAATAAATTGATGTTTGATAGAAAATAAAAAGAAGAAAAGTGATAATAAATTAATGTTTCGTGAGAAAGGGAAGTGATGTGATGTGTGTATATATAATACAAATAATAGATATTTAATCTTTTTGATATAATAGACATAATTGAATAAAAAAATTTAGTGAAAAATTAATTTTAAAATTTTAAAAGAAAAGACACAAATAACATACGATAAATGAATATAATCAGACAAGGTAAATGGATAAATTCGTCATTGTTATCAACTTTAGTTATTGAATTAAAAATATTTAGGTTCAAATTTTAATTTTGACAATTTACTTTTAATATAACATAACAAAAATATAGTTATAAAAAATACAAAGAAAAGAAATATTAATTAAAATTAAAAGAAACTTACCGTTTATAGAAGAGGTTTGGAAGGAAAAAAAAAATTTAAAAAGCAGCAAAACCACTAAACCGTGAGAAGAGAAATGAAAAAAAAAAAAAAAAAAAAAAAAAAAAAAAAAAAAAAAAAAAAAAAAAAAAAAAAAGGGAAGAAAACCCCGCGCCCGGGTTACCTGCTCCACGTGCTGTGATAATCCAATTTATTTGAAACGGTGGGCTAAATGCTGGGAAGAGAAATATCCCTACCCTTCTCTTTCTTTGTTGGCCGACCAAACGGGCCCTATGACTATAATTTGACAAATTTGTTGAATAACTTTGATTTTAACGGTTAAACTTAAAGTAGGTCAAATTTAGAAAATAATTATAAATATAATTATTTTTAAAATATTTAGCAATCACAATTATAAATATTTATAATAATATAATAATATTATATTATTAATAAATAATATTATAATAATGAATATTAATAATACAGTATTGAACCGTATTTATGATTATGAATACAAATATTTTAAAATTTAATTATATTTATAATTATTTTATTAAAGTAGATCAATTATAACTTTCCTAAATTAATTGTTTAAAGAGTGACAACAATATATATACACATATTAATAAAAAAAAATTCAATTCAGTTCACCTTTTTTTTTTTTGGTATGGATTCAGTTCACCTTATTGAAAAAGTTTCAAATGGGTCCTTTCATTTTAACATGGAGTTGTCGGTTTTGACATTCCTTTCTCATAGGGGAGTACATCGCCACTTGGTTTGAATACACCAACTCGTCTACCATATATTTGAGCCACACAACTCAATTCATATATTTTTAAGGAAGAGTTTAATTATCAAATTGTTTGTATTTTTAATTCAAATATTTATTTATTATTTAATTTTAAATTTGATAGAAATCAACCTAACAACTTTCTCTAACCATACAACTTCAATTTATATAATGTTATATAGCAAATTAAACAAATTTTGAAGAATAAAATATCTAAAATTAATAATTAAACCAATCAAATGTACCCATAAAAATAGTTATGTTATAGATAAAAAAATAATAATTTTTAAAATTAATAATAAATTCGGGTTAGCTTGGAGTCAACCAAAATTAATTTGAAAACCGCTCAAGAACAACACAATTTATGAAATTTTCATTTATTTGGATCAATTCCAACTCAAATAAGTTGATAACTCAATTCAACTACTCAAATTAAATTATGTTGATTTTGAATTATTCAGATTCTTTGAACACCTCTTACTATCCCGTCATATCACATGTTAATAAATATATTTAGATTATGTTATTTTTCAGAGAAGAGGAGTGGTTGTTAATACCTCATTTGTATTTGATAGTAATAAACTATTTTTAACCACTTTTAAATATTCATCAAATCCCCACTTATAATAGATTAATTTTTTTTTTTTATCAAATCTCACATTAATCCTCATTAAACTTTAACATCAAACTTATCCTTCAACCACTAGTAACATTAATACCCAAATAGTTTTTGCTTTGAACTTTTGAAATTTCCTTCTGAACAATGGTTAATATAACGACCTTTTAATAATTTTTAAAAATCAAAGATAATTTTAAAACTTTTGAAGTTTGTAGAGTATTTTTTACACAAACTTTAATTTATCTTTTATATTTTAACAGGCGTGCTTTAATATTTAAACTCATATAAATTCATATTTTATACTGGGTAAGATTGTAAAATATCTCATTTATGCATTTTCATGTTTTTTTAGTTCACACCATTGTATAATGTAATAGTTAAGAATTTAAGAGGTATAAATTCAATTTGAAAGCCAAAATTTAAATCTATAACTTTTTTATTATTAAGTTGTATATCATATTGGTTGAATTAAGGTCTTAATTTTTATTTAAGAATAGCTAAGCACTTTTTGGTCATCCTCAAATGTTGAATAAAAACATAATATTTGAAAATTGAAAATTTGAATTTGTTATATTTTGAGAAGATGCATGTTAGTTATTATTCAATTAACCTCTCAACTGGTTTTATCTAGAATTAGTACATTTTTATTGATCCTTACCGTTACACTATTATTATTGAAAGTAAACTAAATGAATATGACTATAGTTTAACAAATTTGTTGAATAACTTTGATTTTAACAGTTAAACTTATAGTTGTGTAATAGTTAATCTTAAAATATAGATAAATGAAATTAGTCTAATTCAGAAAATAATTATAAATATAGTCATTTTTTAAATATTTTGCAATCATAATTATAAGTATTTATAATAATTCAATATTAATAGATAATATTGTATTAATAATAAGTAATACTATATTAATAAGTATTAATAATATAGTATTGAATATATTTATGACTATTGATGCAAATATTGTTAAAATAGATCATCAATTAATTTTTCTAAAATATCATATCATCATAACATATCATATCATATCATACTACCTTAAAGTGTGGCTTAAAAAAAAATCATTTTTAACCTATTTTATCTCTAGCCAAATCTCATATTTACATATATGCCATTAATAATATGATTCTTTTTTTAAATAAATGATGACTTCGTAGGTTTCTATTTTCTTTACATTTATTTACTTATTAATTATATAATAAGGATTTAATTATTTATTGTTTAAATTAAATATATATAACACCTTTTCACATTCTCATGTGACTAATGAATGAGTTAGAAAATTCAAAAGTCGCATCTTCCACAACTATATAAATGAATGAGTTATAAATATGTTATAATAATTTATTTTCTTTATGATTTTTTTAAATATGTAAATTTCAAAAGTTTTGTAACCTTCATCTTTCACAACTATATAAAGAGTTCTTCTTGATCAATATATTTCTCTACAACTATTTAAATTTCTTATGTTTATGTAAGGTAATTTTTCTTCTTTTTTTTACTTATTAGTCATGTTCTTGTATCTTATAATTTTTTTTTCATATGAGATTTGTTGGATTACTTAATGTAACTTCCATTTTACTTTCTTTTGTAGCAATGTTGATCATTTGTAATTTAAAAAAAAAAAAACAGTGGAAGATGTACGACAATGAAGATGATACATTCAATTTCAATCGAGAGAGTTCTTCTTGAATACATTAACATATTGATACTTTAACCTAAAATCAAAGGGTTTTTTATTTGTTATAAGATTTTTTTCATATGAGATTTATTGGATTACTTAACTTAACCTTCATTTTACTTTCTTTTGTAGTTATATTGATCCTTTGTAATTAAAAAAATAAACAGTTGAAAATGTACAACAATTAATTATATATTTAATTTCAATCTAGAGAGCTCTTCTAACATATTAATGCTTCAACCAAAAATCAAAGGTTTTTTTATTTGTTATAAGGAGAGCCTAACAAATTGGCCATCAACTTCATATTTTCACAGAAGAATTAGCCAATGTTTAAATTAGCAGTCCATCCGTATAGTTGTCATTTATTTTACCTCTAGATTCTTCTTTTTTGTTTTTTTGGTTTTTTTTTTTTTTTGTTGAGATCTTTACCCATAGATTCTTTAAAATGAAATTCATATTAATGACTATAAAACTATTTGTCACTTAATTTATAATTTATGATTGAATTCATTAGTATTTATTGAATAAAAAGTTCATAATTTTCAATTAATATGTATTTATTATTATTATTATTTTTGAATAGCAATTAATATGTATTTAATAACCACCTATGTATGTGTCTAATAATAAATACTTTAAATATGGTAATTAAACATTAAGCAAAAATACACTCATGTGAAAACATATAAAAGAGAGTTTATTTAAAATAATATATTAATGTAAATAAAAGTACATGTATTAAATATCAATCGTTTCAAATTCTATGGTATATATAACATATATTGTCTCAAAATAAATAAATAAATAAATATATATATATATATAAAACATATATATTTCTTTTCTTTTAAATGATTTCATATCTTATCTTACTTTTTTAAAAGTGGTTAATTTTAAAAAATAATTAGAGACTATTTTACCAAAACATGATATTTTTTAATTTTCAAATATATTCTTCAATTTACTTTTATTTATGTATTATTTAAAAGAGTTTCAATTTTGTAAATAAAAACACTAAATTAATTTAGAGTTGAATTTGAAAGGGTGTGAGTGGTTGAACATTGTCTTTTAATTTCTAATTAATTAAAATTATAAGCATTTTTTTGCCTGTGATTTATATTTATATTTAGATGTTGCTTCGTAAAATTAATATTTTCAAATTACTTTAGTAATATATTAATTTATCTTCATCTTTCTACATTCTCAATTTAAATGATTCAATTATTTATTTTTGGAGGGGTAGAATTTGGAAATAATTCTAAAATAAAATCCTATTTTTAAACATAAAATAAAATTGTATACAAAAGTTTACTGTCAAGAGAATAGTTTTTTTTTTTTTTTTGTCCAACAAATTATTTGATTTAAGTTAAATATTAATTTTTGAGTTTTATTTATTTTTTCTTCTTATTTTGTTTATAATTACGTTTTACTTTGTTACATGACAATGCACTTCTTCTTTTTTTTTAATGTAATTCCTATTTATACCATAATTTACATTTATAATGATTTATTTTAAACTACTTTTAGTAGTATATTATTATTGTGTACTAAAAAAAAAAAGTATATTATTGTAAAATTGTAGGAAATGTTGTATATCATGTTTATTTTTGTCTAATATATTGTATTTTATTGTATTTACCATAAAAGAAAAAAATAGTCATTGAAATTTAATTAACATCTAATCTTTCATCTTTCAAATATTTTATCTTGAAAAGTATGTCATAGAAGTTGGGAGTGTTGATTTCCTTTTTAGAAGTATTAAAACTCATTACTACAAGTTTTTTTATTACTACAAAAATTTAACATTTTAAATTTTTAAAAGTAAAAAATGTCACAACTATTGATTTTTAATGATCATTATAATTTTTTTCAATTCCAATATTTTTTTTTTAATAATGTTTAATGATTTTTATCAATTCTTCTGGATGTGGAAAATAGAAACATAGGAATTAAATCTTTTTGATAAGGTGAGTGTGAGAATGGAGGTGGGAAAAAATAATGTTGTAAATTATGTTTTTCTTAAATGAAAATGGAAAGGGACCTTTCCATGTATTAAGAAAAAAAAACAAACTAAAGAAATTTCGTGAATAACAGAATTATGAATTTTTATTGTTCATTGTAGAAAAATGAGTAGTCTTGCAAAATGACTAAATGTTCACATTTAAAATCAAGTTAACTGATTACCATTATTTCGTTCAGTAAATTGAAAACAAGTAAATTTAATTAATTGATTAATACAAATAAGTTCAGCCGATAAAAAATAATCCGTTCAGATGATTGAAAACATGTAAATTTAGGCAAATTTAGGTGATTGAAAGGAACATGAATGTGAAATATGAAAAAGAGACAAAAAAATCTATTATAAAAAAAAAAAAAAAATGTTATAATTAAAATGATTGAAGTAAAAGTTGGTATTTATAATAATTTTCCTAATTATAATATCTTTAATTGATTAAATTAGACTTATATTATTTTATAAAAAAAAATTACTCTAAGAAAATTAAAATAAATTTATGCAATATAATTTTTCCACGTGCAACCACATTATCTTTTCTAGTATTGTTTAAAGAGTGACAATTATATATATATATATTAAAATGAGTACCAACAGACATGATTAGTGGTTGTTCATGTATGCCTCGATAAACCTACTTTCTTTAACATCGACCTATTTGTAGCCTTCAATTTTGTAAAGCTGCATAGACAGAAATTAGTTAGTAAATAGGAATAAGAAATATTTACCTGAAATTTTTTTATTGAATAATCGTCAGTTTGATATACTCCCGATGTATTAAATATGGAAATATGGCAAATGATCATGGGTAAACTTAGTTTAAAAGAAAAAAAAAAACAAACAAACAAACAAAAGAAGAAGAAGAACACGATTAAGGAAAGTATAGACAACACATAGTATTTTTTTTTAAATGGCAACACATAGTGTGTTTAGAAATGCACTAAGTTTACTTTAATATGATAACATGGCAGATGATAATAGGTTAACATGGCAGATGAAAGAAAAAGCTACCATGTTTTCCAAATACAAGGATGATCATGAGTAAACTTAGTTTGAGTATTAATAATAATAATAAGAAGAAGAAGGGAGAAGATGAAGAAGGATTGATAGAAAAAAAATTGTTTGAAAAGTATTCACAATTTGCAAAATGCAATAGATTGCATTTTTATATACTCCAGTAGGACCATATGACTTCCTTTATTCTACGATTTTTCTAAGAATCCCTGATTTCCTAAAGAAGAAGAAGAAAGAGGATTGATAGAAAAATAAAATTGTTGGAAAAGTATTTACAATTTGCAAAATGCAATAAATTGCATTTTTATATACTCCAGCACAACTATATGACTTCTTTTATTCTACCATTTTCTGGGGATTCTTAAGAATCCTTCATTTCCTATCTTTTATATACTCTGGCAGAACCATAGGACTTCCTTTATTGTACTATTTTTCTGGGGATTCTTAAGAATCCCTCATTTTCCATCTTTTTCCCACATTTTTTTTAATAATATGCTTTTCTCGTCATGTTTTCTTCATCAAACAGACCATAGTAAACGTCCTACGTAAAATAGGGAAAAAATATTATCATTTTTTTTAACAATTTTAAATACAACTTTACCTTGTGGAAACCGATCATTTTAGAATGAGTAGTAACAGACACAATCAGTGGATGTTCACTTAATGCCTTGATAAACCTACTCTCTTTACCATCGACGTATTTGTAGCCTTTAAAATTGAACTCGTGATCGTGAAGTTGAGATCGATAATTTATTAGACATTAGATTATATGATATGTATATTAATTTTCAAAAATATTATTTTGTCCATATTTATTTATCTTATCTTATGCCTTAAAATTTAGTTTAGGAATATTTAAATTTGGAGGATGTGAGTGGAAAGAGAAGTGGAAGTAATTTAAATGAGTGAAGTACTCCTTTCAGGATTAGTATTTGAATGTGGTGTTGGGAGGTGATGAGATATATTTTACATTCATCTTTTTTTAATTGTAACGATTGCATATCAATTTTTTTTTTTTTTAAATGTTAGACAATAATTGTTGATCCACTAATGATGTTGAAAATCGATATTTGACTCTCATGAGAGCAGTACTAAAAAAATTATGTACGGTGATATATTTATTTGAATAAATTTTATATTTCTATTTATTAATTATATTAAATTTTAAAAACTCCATTTATTCTAGTTTCTTAGTTGAAAAAATATACATTAGGTAGATAAAAAAAATGTAAATAATAATAATAAATAATATGAAATTACTACTAATTTAAAATTATAAAGCATATTTAACAATAAAAGTGTTGAAAATAAAAATGAAAAAATGAAAAAAAAAATTTAACTAAAGTAATAATAATAAATAGGTTAAAATACTATTTTGGTCCCTAGACTATCATATTTGTTCCATTTTGGTCCTTCAACTTTCAAATGTTTAATTTTGGTCCCTAGACTTTCATA